>JAQQSW010010560.1:0-12965 GCA_028646575.1 Pseudocheirus occidentalis | reverse complement strand
ACATTAGTCTGGTTGTATAGAAGGGTTGTAACCAATGGAGTGAAAAATGGGAAAGAAGAAACAAAACCAAACATGGAAAAGAATGATAGCATATATTGCTTCAGTCTCCATTTAAACTCTGGTCTTTCTAGATCTTTCTCTGAATTCTACAACTCTTTTAGCATTATCCTTCTTTTCTCTTCTTCCACTCATCTTGTGTCTTTAACTTCATTCTCTCTCATCCTCTAAGATTTCACTCTACTAGCTGTCCTGTCTCTTTTGTAGTTTCACTACCTTCCTAGAGACTGATTCTTTGCTCTTTGCTAGAAAAAAATCTCAAAACAAAACAAATAAACTATGTTCATGTTTCTGCAATTAAAAAATTAGTTTTCCCGTGCTCCTCTTAGTATACTCAGTTACTATTCTATCTTTCTCCTCCCCTTCATTAAGAACATCTTATTCCATCATTTCCTTAGTTTTCACTCTCTACCCAAATCCTTTTAATCAGGCATCTGTCCCTTCCATTCTATACTGAGCCAGAAGTTGCTAGTGTAAGCAAAGACCTCTTAATTGACAAAGCCAATGGCCTCATCATCTTTGTCTACCCTCTCCTGAATACTCTCTCTTCTTTAAGCCTCAGAGACACCACTCTCTTGCTTCTCTTCCAACCTCTTGATCATTCCTTCTTTATCACCTCTGGCTCCTCATCTTTTTTTCCAGATACTTTATGGCTGTGTCTTGGACCCTCTTCTCTCTTTGCCCATACTTTATCTCTTTGTGATCTCATTAACTACCACACTTTCAGCTACCGCCTCTATTCAGATAAATCCAAAATTTATAACTCTGGCCCTCTTCTGAGCTCTAGATCCACATTGTCAGATGCCTACTGGACCATCTTCATTTGGAATTTGCATTGGCTCAACACTGGTGACTCAACTCAAACTCAACATCCCAAATGGGCTCATGATCTTTCCCCTCCAACCTGTTTCTCCAGCTAGGTGACTCAGTAGATTAAATACTAGGCTTGGAGTCAGGAAGACCAGAGTTCAAATCTGGACTCAGATACTTCCTAACTATGAAATCCTGGGCAAATCACTTCATCTCAGTTTTCTCATCTGTTAAAATGGAGATAACAATAGCATCTACCTTCCAGAGTTGTTGTGAGGATCAAATGGAATCATAATTATAAGGCACTCAGTACAGTGCTTTGGCACATAGTAAGCTCTATATAATGTTAGCTATTATTATTATGGGGATCAAAGAAAGAATAATTGTAAAGTGCTTAGCAGAGTGCCTGGCACATAGTAGGTGCTACTGAAGTGTTAGTTGCTGTGCTGCGGCTGCTGTTGGGTCTCCTCCTCCTTCTCCTTCTCCTCTTCCTCCTTCTTTTTCCTCCTTTTTTCTCTTTCTTCTTCACTATTTCTATAGTGTCTGATGCCACAATTTCCCAAGTTGCCCATACTTACAATTTGGGGCTTAGCTTTTACTATTCCCTCTCCTTTACTTCTCATATCCTATCACTTGCCAGGTCATGTTTATTCCAGGCAAAGGTAATAGCCGAACAAAGGTATAGAGGCAAGAGAGTGGAGTGAAAAACTTTGCACTTCTTGCATGAATATCCTTTGTTACACACTCATTCCTTTGCAATCACTCTATTTTAAATCTTTATTGTGGGTCACCTGGGCTTTCATGATAGCTTCTCTTATAGCCACCTTCGCCATCCCTGCTCCAAAATAATCTTTATTCTGCTGCCGGAATAAGCTCTCTTATGGCCAAATCTAGTTATGTCACTCCTCTGCTCACAAATCTTTATGGCTTCCTTTTAATACCCAGTAAGATTCAAATTCCTTTGTTTGTCATTCAAAGCACAACCAGACATCACCCAATTTTTAGAGGTTTATATCATTTTTTCCCCTTCATCTCTTCCTTCTCTTTTTTCCTTCCCTCCATCCATAACTTTAACCAGCAAGCTTTTCACTTCACTCTCTTGCCTCTGTCCCTTTGTTCAGCTGTTATCTTTTCCAGGAATACCTTTTCCTCTCCTCTTTACCAGTAAGCTAGTCAATAAACATTTATTAAGTACCTACTTCGTGCCAGGCACCATGCTAAGCATTACGGATACAAAAAGGGCAAAAACAGCTCTTGCCCTTGAGGAGTTCACAATCTAATGATGGAGACCACATCAAACAACAATGTACTAACAAGATAAATACAGGACAAATGAACAATAATCAACAGAGAGAAGACACTAGAATTAAGAGGGAATTTGGCTGAACTCCACCCAGTTATACCAGAACACACCTTTCTCCAGGATGCCTTTCCCAAACCATTTTCTTTCCCCTTCCACTCAACTATTCGCCCTTTAGCTTCACATAATGTTTGATTTCTAAACCTCTGGTGCACTTAGTATGTTATACTGTATTTTATAGCTGGGTTGGCATCTTATCCTCCTACTAGATTATAAGATTTTTGAGGGAAGTCTTATCTAAACTTGGTAGCTATGCCAGTATCTCTCATGGTACTAGTCATTACATCACTAGTGCTTGAGTATTTGAATCATACAATTAATTGGCTATTGCTCCCATACAAGCAATTGGATGACTGTTCAAATTCAGAAAACTGGTGGATGATTCTTATAGGAATCACTTAGGACTGTTACTGAAAGGTCATAGGATAGGCTCATTGGATCATTGATTTATGAAGGGAGCTCAGGGACTATCTAGTCTAACCCTCTGATTATATAGTTAAGAAAACTGAGACCCAGGGGAACTATATGATTTGCCCACGGTCACTCAGGTAATAAACACCGAGGCAGGATTTTAACTAATTTCCTCTGACTCCAGAGCCATTTTCTCTGCACAATAATGAGCTGTGGCTGTGGAGGTAAAGCATGAGAGCATCTCACAGAAGCCCTGAGGATGACCATGTTGGAAGCACGTAGGCAGAAAAGTGTTGGTTGGATATACAGCCCTAATTCTGAGGGAGAACATAAAGAGTAAAACTAGGACATGGGAAATCCACATTGGCTTGACTTTGGTTGAGTCAAACAAGAGTCTCAAGTCTAGGTTCAGACTGATCTAGCTGATAATCCCTAAAGCCTTTCCCCCACCTAACCACAGCCACAGATCAATGGAATCAGGCTTCTGAAATCTTGCACAAGACCTTGGAGATGAAGGAAAGGCAAAAGGTTAAAACTGGCTTAATACAGTGTAGGCAGTCGTATGATTGGTATCCCTTACTTAACAGAGTCCTCTCTCTTTAGTTCCCCAGGGTGGACCATTTTTCTCCCTCTTCCACTCTTCAGAAGGGTGAGGACACTGGGCTATTTAAGTAAGATTTTAAAACCATTTCACCTGGCCAGGAGGGAGAGGAATATGACAAAGTCCTGCTAAAGCTGGTCATGGATGCTATAAAATACACACTGTAGCTCTCATGCTGGTCTGGTTCCAGTGGCCAGAGAATAGGTCTTTCAGTTTTTACATGTTTTCAAGTGAGGTACTAATTGAGAGGGGACTTACTGTGATAGAGAAGAATCCAGACTGAAATCTTCCACATGCACCCTAAAGACAGAGTAAATACATCAAAACAGAAGACAGATAGACACATCTTACTAGCCTCTTCTGAAAGAGAGACTTTCAGGGAAAGTCAGACAAAAAGGTGTGAGATTACAGAAATGACAAACTAACACAGACTCACAAAAACCCCGGTCCTACACTGGTTGGTGCCAAAGAGCCAGTTGCTGCCATCTCCAGTTTCCAGATAGACACTCCCTTGAACCCAGGCCTAAATCTTCCCTTGTAGGGGCTTTAAGGGCAAGCCTTAGAAATGGGGATGAAATGTTCATATTTTTTGGCTAAAATTGGATGAATCTGACCTCCCAATCTATGTCTTGAAAAAACAAAGCCATCCCACCTTCCATATTACAAGATAGAATATATACTTGTTTTCTCTCCTCTTTGTATCCCATCAGCTATGGCTTCTAGACATGAGACATCTGAGCTAGAGGGAAACACTCTACAGTCAGTTTGAGAAAGTTCCAGGGTTGGTTAAGGGAGTGGAGGCATACTGAGTAACCTGCAGCAGAAAACTTTAAATCCTAGGGGAGCTTCATGAAGATTCTAGGATAGAAAAGGCTCCTAGTTCCAGCATGAGAGGAGTAATGAACAGCCTTGGCTACATGTATTCCCTCACTATCATTGTACTCTATGTATGTGTCCACTCTCTCTAGGGAGTCTGTGTGTCTCAGTGGGAGATTTTATAGGGGACATGTTTTGAAGCTACATATCAAAGATATATTATGTCATCTTAGTAAATGCTTTTTCTGAGAGCTAATTCTATTTATTGCCTGACTGCTATTGGGAAACACACCAGCAGGGCCTCATAAACTATTATATCCCTACTCTAGTAGGGACAGGTAACTGAAAGGTAAATATAGAAGCTGTCATAGGTACCCCTCTGGACACCAAAACATCAAATTTATAAGTTTGAGATGGGAGGATTTAGTAAAAAGCAGATTTAGTAGAGGTCTCAGTTATCATTAAACATTTGCACCATCAATCACCCATGACAAGTGAAAAGGGTTATGAATTTTTGAATCATAGGACCTAGATTTGACTCTCAGATCTGATACACACTACCTAGATAAGTTACTTCCCCACTTTAGGTTTCAGTGTAAAATGAAATGGTGGAATTAGGTGATCTTTAAAATCCCTTCCATCTCTAAATCCTATGATCCTATGAAATTACCTATATGTATACCAGCTGTATGACTAAAGAAGGAAGAGGGTGATTGTAAGCTCTGTGATGGTAGGGACTGTCTATTGCCTCTTTTTGTATCCCCAGCACTTAACACAGTGTTGATACATAGGAGACTAGTGAATGTTTATTGAATGAAAGGAGGGAGAAACTCCATGAAGTCTGGGTCTCATTCTCTTTGAGAATACCTCCCCATCCAAATTTTGCCTGCCAGGATTATCACCAAAGAACCACAGAATGACAGAATACACCGTAGAGACCACCTAGTTTAATTCCCTCATTTTACAAAAGAGGACAATGAGATACAGAGAAGTCATTTTTCTTTCATCATGTAATAAATCAGTGGAAGATGAAGGATCATAAATAAAGCCTTTTGACTTTTATGGAAGAGTAGAATACAATAGAGCACTGGATTGGATAGGAGCCAAGAAACCTGGGTTTAAGTCCTGAGACTTCTGTGTGACCTTGAGCAAGTCCTCTCAACATAATCAAAGACTTAGAGAATTACAGAATATTGGAGCTGGAAGGAACTTTAGAGATGATCTAGTCCAGGGGAGAGGGGAATCTGTGGCCTTGAGGCCACATGTGACCCTCTACATCCTCAAGTGTGGCCCTCTGACTGAATCCAAACAAATGTTCTGTGAAGTGTATTTCTGGCAAGGGCTGCACTTGAGGACCTAGAGGGCCACATGTGGTCCCAAGGCTGCAGGTTCCCCACCCCTGATCCAGTCTAACTTTATTTTATAAAGGAGGAAACCGAGGTTTATAGGAGTGAAAAAACTTAAGTGTTGGAGCCAGGACTTCAACTTGGATCTTTGAAAATCAAATTCAGCGGCCTTTCTGTTATTCTTCATTTCTAGGGTTTCGTTTTCCTTATCTACAGTTACTGGGATTGCTTATATAGCATTTCAAGTCTTTCCCACTTCTCTGTCTATGATCCTATGATTAAGGCTCTGTCATAATTTATTTCAGAGTAAACAGATACAGAGAGGCACAAAGGGACATCTCACCCTCCTGAGCTTAGGACAAATTCAGACCAGCCTCTTACACTTTTCTCATTTTCTTAACCTGGATAGGGATCACTGGAACCCTGTGACGAGCTCAAATGGCAAAGAACACTCTGTTATCTTCATCAGTCTCAACTAAGGCAGGAGAATGACTTCAGGCATTGTGGAAAGATCTTTATCCACAAGGATCAAAACAAGATTTTTGTTGTTGTGCCTTTTCAGTCCAGACTATACAATAAGCAGAATAAGCCAGGCCTCCAGAGTCTTGGTTAATTGAAGTTTTACTATAAGTAATAATGCCTTAGGTATACAAGAATACATTCTTTGTATGTTAAAATCACTTTCAGCTTTGACAAACATTTGTTAAGTATCTACTATGTGGAAGACACCATTCTAGGTGCTGGGTTACAAAGACAAAAAAATGAAGCGTTCCTTGCCTTCCAAGAACTGATATTGGACTGCTAGAATAATTAGTAATAATAATGACCACAAGGAGCATTTATGTAGCGCTTTAGATGTGCAAAGTGCTTTACAAATATCATCTTCTTTTACCCTCACAATAACTCTGGAAGGTAGATGCCATTATTAATATTAATATTATTGTTCTTATTATTTTGCTTTTTGGAGGGGGAAAGGCAGGGCAGTTAGAATTAAATGACTTGTCCAGGGTCATACAGCTACTGTGTCAAGTGTCCGAGGTCAGATTTGAACTCAGGTCCTCCTGACTCCAGGGCTGGCACTCTATTCACTGCACACCTAGGTGCTCCTGGTAGTTGCTACTATTGCCCCAGTTTTACAGATGGGGAAATAGAAACAGAAGTTAAGTGACTTGCCCAGAGTCCAACACCCCAGTAAAAGTCTGAGTTTGGATTCGAATACTAACAGATAGGGCTGGAGTCATGCAGAACTCAAAGCAGAAGGTGGACTCTTAGCTGGTGTTTGGAGGAAGAAAGGGATTATGAGAGGTAGAGAAAGAAGGGAGTATACCACAAGCTTGGAGGAAGGAGTTTAGAAAATCAATAAAAGTTCAGTTTTCCTGACATATAGTCTATGAAGGTAATATGAAACAAAGTTAGAAACGTAGGCTGAGGCTACATTTTAGAAGGCCGTGTAGTTTTTATTTTATTCTAGTGGCCGTAGGGAGCCACCGAAGGTTTGAGCATTGAAGTGCCATAGACTGGCCTGTGCCTTGAGAAGATAATTTTGATAGCAGTGTGAAGGATGGATTGGAGATGGAACAGACTGGAAGCAGGGAGACTAATGAAGAAGCTGTGACATGAGGCTGAGTGAGAGGGGGAATAATAATAAAGATTATTGTTTTTTACAGTAATTATTATTACAGTAATAATATGTCTCTACAATAATAATAAATATTGTTATTATAAAATAATAAAATAACCTAAACTCAGGTGGGGCTGTGTAAGTAGGGACACTGAAGATGTTTGGAGGTAGGTTCTGACAACATAGCTATGGATTCCGGGAGTCATCTAATTTAACCTTTTCGTTTTGTAAATAAGGATATAAGGCCCAAAGATGTGCCCAAGGTCATAAAGACTGTAGCAATAACCCTGGCCTGCTGATTCCAGGTCCGGTGCCCTTTCTGTCCCACACTGCCAATTCACTGGATATGGGGTAGGGGAGGGAAAGGGAATAATTAAGGATGACACTAAGGGAACATGGTGGTGTCCTAAAATAAACAGGGACATTTAGAAGGGAAGTAGTTTTAGCAGAGGACATAATGAGTTCTCTTTTGGACATAAGGCATTTGAAATGATTTGAATGATAATTCAATTTGAATTGTCACCATGGGGCAATAAGGTGAACATGTCCAGCAGGCATTTTGTGATGGAGATTTGAAGTTCAGGAAAGAGATTAGCGCAGATATATAGATTTGAGAGTCATCTTCATAGAAGTGATAGTAAAACCTATGGGAGCTGGTAAGATGACCAAAGGACACAGTAGAGAGGCCCATAGACAGAGTCCTAAGGGGTATGCTCTTAGGAGGTGGTATAGAAATCAGCAAAGGGGAATGAAAAGAGACAGAAGGGTAGGTAGAGAAGCAGGACAGAGTAACAGGGCTAAGGCACCACGGCCTCTGGAGATAATACCTAGGAGGAGGGGTCGTTGATAGCACTGAAAGATGCAGAAAGATCAGGAATAATGGAAATTGAGCAAAGGTAACTGGACTTAGCAGGAAAGAGAATACTTAGAGCTTTTGAATGAACAATAAGCAGCATCAGCCACAAAGCATGGACAAGTGAGGAGGAGCTGAAAAAGCAGAGGCTGTGAATGAGACTTTGACAAGACATTAATTGGTTCCTTGCAACAGCCGTGAGTGAGGAGAAAGTGAGGCCCGAGAGGGGTGAAAGAACTTCCCCGGGGTTATTATTTCCACACTCCTTTTCCATTTTTGAGATGCAGTTACTCCTGCCCCTCTCCATATTGCCCAGAAAACTAAATGACTGCTGGAAAAGCTGACTTCATTGTTCTCATAGGTTGTCCTGGGCTGCCATGAAGAGGGTGCAATCTTGGGGACTGCTCAGAAATGTTTCCCTTTACTCCTATTGCTCCCACCCAAGTTTCCCTGCAGACTTCAGAATATAATGTCTAGGTTTTGGGTAAAAGAGCTTCAGCTTTCATGAATGCATTCAAGCCAACAATATAGAGGATTTCACTCTACAGGACAATCATTAGGGGAAGGGAAGGGAATAAGTATTTCTTTAGTGCCTAAATATGTTCCAGGAGCTGTACTAATCTCTTTTTATAAGTGTTATCTCATTTGATCTCATTAAGGACTCCCAGCCCATAAATAATGCAGAAAAACACAACACATGTAGGAGACAGTGATTATCAAGATACTCTCCTTCCCTCCAGTGAGTTCCACTTTCCCCCTCAGGCTTCCAGCCTGAGAGTTCTACCTTGGGGGTTTGCTTTTCCCTTGGAATGGAAGGGAATGGTCCCTCTTATTTTTGTGATTTATGATAAAGTTGGAGATAATATTATACGTCTCTACAGAAGTTAATACGATTATCCCATGACACTATGTTCCTAGTCATGAAGGTAACCAGTATGTGGTAACTAGTCACTACCCAACTTCCCTCCTGTTCTCTCCCTCTGCCAAACCCAGCAGGGTTTCCAACTTCACAGTCATGTTTCCTGGGTTCCTGCCTACATGAGTGGGAGAAGCTCAGCATCAGATGCTGACATTAGTCAGTGTCGCATGGGCAAAGGCTAGGAAATCCCAAGTTAACTTACACAGGAGACACACTTGCCCTTTAGTAACAGAGGATTTTCTGCACAAGTATAAAAGCATAAGACCCTAAGATCATAGATTTGGAGCTGGAAGGGAGTTTAGAGGTGATCTAGTCCAATCTTTTTCATCTTATAGATGAGGCAAGCCAGAAGTTAAGTGACTTTGCCAAGGTCATACAGATCTTAAAGGAGAGATGCAGGGCATGAGCCCACGTCTTCTAACTACAAATCCAGTGTTCTTTCTGCTATACCATGCTGTCTTAACCTGTCAGTAGTCCTTAATTCTTGTCTTATGTCTTCCTACCTTTCTCCTAGTTCGGTTGTAAACTTAGATATATGCCCTAGGGTTCTTGTGCATGGAACTTAGCCTTGAGCTCGAGATTACCATGATATGACAGGGAGAATCAGAGGTCTGTGAGCGCAACCAAGCTGATTCTGTCCCTTGCCTTGTCTCTCCCCAGATCTGCTCCCTGACTTTCCAACTCAGCTTTGTGATCCAGTTACTATGAACTCTGGGATTCTTGGGCTGGTCACTGATCCAGTTTTGCCTCCTGATTTCCCTGCAAGATTGTTGGGATCAAAGTAAGACATCACTTTTCACTAGTGTGGAGTGAGGAGAAGCAGAGGGACAAAGGTCACCGTCCCTACACAGTGGAGATTTGGGTGATAGTGTCGTTCTTTCTGCTTCCTCTAGCAACCCAAATTGCTGTATTTATCTCTCTTTCTTCCCCTACATATATAAAACATGGAAATAGACTATTAAAGGTTAAGATCAAGGGAGCTGATTCAACCATTTGTGGTCTTGATATCCAAAGAGAATTCTCTTTCTGATCAATCGTTAGAAGAGGATGTAGTTTGAACTGTGTCTCCTTCCTTAGGGATGGCGTATGGTAAATCACTCCAACTCTCTCTACTGTCACCCCTTGGCCACAATTGTGAGTGTCCTAGCTGGGGTTAGAGACTGTTTCTTCATTCATAAAAGAAAGAAGAGGTTGGACTAGATCAGTGTTTCTAAAACAAATTGAGCCACAGAACATTTTTAGGATAAAAATACGTTGGTTGTTCAGTTGTTTCTGTCTTTTCATGAACCTATTTGGGTTTTTTTGAGCAAAGATACTGAAATGGTTTGTCATTTTCTTCTCATTGTACAGATGTGGAAACTGAGGCAAACAGGGTTATATCTTGCCCAGCGTCACACAGTTAGTAAGTGTCCAAGGTTGGATTTGAATGCAAATCTTCCTGAATCTAAGGCCAGTACTCTATCCACAGCACCACCTGACTGCCCTGCAAAATATATTGAGGGAGACCATAAATACTAGTTATTGTGGGTGGTCTGGAAAATCTCCAGAATAAAGGTAGGGCAGCTCAGTTTTATATTAGGAAAGAAAAAATCAAGTCTATTTTCATTCTGAAAGGTTGTTTGTTGTATGTAATAAGTATTTTTGAAACATCATTAAGCTAGAGGGTTGGTTTGCTTGACTACACTTATGGATTACAAGGAATTTTCTTTCCCCCAGTGGTAGGGGTGGGTGGGAGAAATTAGATTTCTGTTAATTAAAAAGAACAATTAAAAATAGGGAGATTGAGTCTGCTAGAGAGGTAGAATGTGGCACATACTTTCAGATGAGGTCACTGTCTTGTTAGTTTTGCTTTGTTATTTTGCTTTGTTACAAGAGACCTTTTGTGGAGAGGAGTAATCTCTGAATGTTTGTAACATAAAAAGAATAGCTTCATAAAACTTAAATAAGTTATAGGGGACAATACTGCTAACATCACAGTATTTCGCAGAATCCATACTGACACTGGGCCCATCAACAAGCTTATTGAGGAGGTAGTCTGGGAAATAGAGGCCGAGATACTATTAAACTTCTATCTAGCTTTGACTTTCTGTTCCTTTACAATTCTACTCTCTCTTATGGCTCTACTTCTCTCTTATGATGACCCTTTACACATCTGATGGCTGCGATGACAATCTCTCCCTTTTTGGAAGTCTTCTCCATCTAGCAGCTTGAATATGCTGTTAACAGGTATTTGATTAAATGTGAAATTCATTTAACCTCAAAAGGAAATGTCCTCTCTTGGGAAAAGAGGTTTTGCACCATGATAATTGAAACCACGCAAACAGAAGTTAAATGTTAGGGTTTCAAACTTCAACAACATCTTAACTTATTGTGCCTTCTTTGTAGTTAATGATAAACAAATATGGATGGAAATTATTTCTGATCAAATTTGAAGTAAAAGAAAATGAGAAACTTGGAACAGCAAGTACAAAAGAAGTAAGAGGGGGGACTTGGAGTCTGGAGACCTGAGTTTGAATATGACCCTTCCTATCTGTAGGATCATGGATGGGGTAATCACTTAACTGAGGGCTATGCTGCTAAATGTTTAACCATTGGCTGGAGGGGGGTACATATTACACACTTTTAAGTTTAATTTTAACTATTAACATTTTTCTATCACTTTCTTTAGTCTAGACAATCAACAAAACAATAAATCAAGCTCCTATTTGTAGCATTTGCCAATGCCATTGTTTATACTAGGGGAAGCTAGGTGGCACAGTGAATAGAGCTCCAGGCTTGGAATCAAGAAGACCTGAGTTCAAATCCCGTCGTAGACATTTACTAACTATGTGACCCTGGGCAAATCACTTACTCCTGTTTTCCCAAGTTTCCTTATGTGTAAAATGAGCTGGAGAAGGAAATGTTAAACCACCCCCATATCTTAAAAAAAAAGACTCCAAATGGGGTCAGGGAGAGTCAGACAGTACTAAAATACTTAAACAACAATGCTCATACAGAAAATTTAACAACTGTCCCTTTTGAGCCTGGATGAATTGGCTCCAACAGAACCTAAAATTAACCCCTGTGGGTCTTACTTTCCTAATTTGTAAAGAAGGAATAGTATATGCACAACTTACCTCACAGGGTTGCACAACGGACCCTATAGAATCCTAAACGGTTACAGAAAAATGTAAATTTTTATTATGTTTGTCGATTAGTGCAAATTCAGATAAAGATTTTTTTGAAGTCCAAAAAATATTTTTCTCCTTTGCTTTCATACTTGACTCAAGCCTTCTTCCTCCGGGTGTCTTTGGGGCTAATCAGAACACCACACAAACTCAATGTAACAATCATGTAGTGATGACTCCTATACAGGAAATCTACAGCTCTCTCAATTTCTGGTGCAACTTTCATTTAGAATGTCCAAGCTGGAATCACTATTACAGAGTATCTAATCCCTTCAAGTGGCCAATGAGAAGTGAAAAAACTCTTCTCTAATGCCACAGCCATTGCCAGTTAGTGGCAGAGCCAAGGATCACAGATTATAGGTTGACTGCTGAATAGGTCCTTATTGGTTATCTTGTCCAGCCCTCTCATTTCTGAGATGAAGTCATTGACATTGACAGAAGTTAAGTGATTTGTCTGAGGTCACACAGGTAGGAAGTATCTGAGGTATCAGAATTAGAATCCATGTACTCCATGTACTCAAATAATTCAAACCTAGCATTCTTTCCACTGTACCACATCGGTCTGCACCTAAACCCTAGTATTCTGAGTTCCTAGACCAGGGCTCTTTCCATTATGCCAAGTTGTCCTTGTCTCACAGCCATGGGAATCTATAGTATAGGGACAGTGGGGGAGGGGTCAGCAGCTGAGGGCAGCCATATCTCATGTAGAAATTGTCTTAGTTTTTTTATCCTTAGAGATGGGAGGAGAAAAAGTAAACACAAGATAATCTCAAGTGCTGAACACAGACTTGGACATACAAGCCATCTCAGGAAATATGTATAGATTGGTATGTAGAATTGTGTCTCAGGGAATAAAGACAAGTGAGAACATAGCTTAGCAAGCAGGATCTTAAAATAAGAAGTTTCAGAGGAAGAGAAAGCAACAAGGAGTTAAATGACCCCTCTCTGTGTCTCTCTGTCTCCCTCCTTATCTCTCTCTCTCTCTCTCTCTCTCTCTCTCTCTC
>JAQQSW010010559.1:0-12966 GCA_028646575.1 Pseudocheirus occidentalis | reverse complement strand
TAGGGACAAAAAGGGGAGAAAATTTGTAACTCAAAACCTTGTGGAAATGAATGATATAACCAAGAAATAAATTAAAATTTACATTAAAAAAAATATATTTTTCTCTATGGTTTTTGTAGACCCAACCACTGTTTCTGATTTCATCTAAATGTCATTGCCTTTTCCTCATACAGTAGTCATCAAGTATAAACAAGTATCAACAGAGTAGAGTCCAAATGTGGCTATGACACTATCCTCACCAAAATGGGTCCTTATAGAAATACCAGCTGATCTGGTATATATCTATTGTCGTTTCTTACAATTTTGTCTACAGATATTCTCAGTGATAATCTGTTTGCCTACATGTTATGCTATGCTTTGTTTAGTCTAATTTTCTCTCAACTGTTTTTTGGCTGTCGATTAGATATTGGGGATATATACAAGTATAAACCAAAGCTCTTGCCCAGAATACGCTTATTATCTAAGTGAGGAGACATTGTATTGGGCCAGATATAGGTCATACTTTGCTCAAATTCCACCTTTAAATTTTCCTTTTGTGTAACCTGAATAAAGATTATGATCATACATATTTTGGGAAAATTGGGAAGAAAAGAACAATGAAAGTGATGAAGATGAAAAGAATGTGACATTTTAAAAGATATTTAAAAAGGGAAAAAAATCATAGGTGCTTTTTTATGTGTGTGTGGGTGAGTGGGGAGGGGAAGTGTAATAGTAAAATCCAGAAGCAACTTATATGCCAGATGTCTGGAAAAAGGATGGGTAAGTAATGTCATGTTTGGGAACCAAATGTTATGGTGACATAAAAATGATAAATATGAAGAATATAAAGAAATATTTTTGTTTAGAAGGCTAAATTTTAAAGTAGTTTGAGGCTTTCAAAATTCTCCAAGTATGTAACAAAAAATACTCAACAAGGAATGGATAGTCTTGATGCTGCTTGCAATAGATCATATGATGTTCATGAAAGACGGAGAGGGCAGAACTCAGTACTGTTATTTTGCTTACATCTTGTTTGTCAAAGACGATGATATTCAGTCTGAAAATTGTTGAACAAATATAACGAAGGAGGTGAAGTCAGAGGTATATGAAGAGTATTCATTGACTCTAAATGAATTATACTTAAGAATACTGGAAGAGCTGACAATTTGAGCATTGGATTGTCTTGAGTAATCTTTGAGATATTCAAGAGTAATTAAGAATCCTGAAGAAAAGAGACAGTCAAATGTCCTGATTTTCAAAGGAGAAGAAAGTGAGTTCTACAAACTATAGATAAGCAATGTTACAGGAATTGACCTTGGCCCTAGCTTGTCTACAATTTTATCCATAATCTGGATAAAACCATGAATAGCGTACTTGTTACATTTTCAAAAGACACAAAACTGACAGGAATAGTTGGGTGACATCAAGATCCAAAGACAAGCTAGAACAATGAAATAAATGAAATGTATTACTAACAAATGTTTTATACCCTAATCCTAACTCTAACCCTCCAACCTTAACCTTAAAGACTCTAAAATGGTGAGGACATCCTGACACTTACAGGTTTGTAAATAACATAATTATAACTTGGAACAGTGTAAATTCAAATATGTGTGACCACTTTGGGGGATTCGCTATTTGCAATAATTAGCAACTGCGTATGAATGTAATAGCATACTATTGTGCTGTAAAAAATGATGAAATGGATAGTTTTAAGAAACCCGGGAAGAATTGTATGAATTCCTGCAGAGGGAAGTGAGCAGAATCAGAACAATTTATATTATTACAACACAGTAAAGAAAAACAACTTTGAAAGACTTAAGAACTCTGATCAACACAAAGCTCATTCATGAATCCAGACAACTGATGATAAAAAATGCTACCCACCTCCTGACAGGGTGGTAATGGATTAAATATGCAGATAAAAACAGACATTTTGGGAAATGGCCAGTGTGTAAATTTGTTTTGATTAAATATTCATTTTTGTTACAGGGGCTTTGTTTTTCTTTTTCTTTTTGGGAAGAGATGAGGAGAGAAAACAATGCTTGTCAGATGCAAAAAATTTTTTTTAAAGAACAAAAGTTTTAAAAAGAAAGATTTGGTAGATATTTATGAAAGTACTTGGGAAAGCACAAAACATTAATTTAAAGGCACACAAAGAGAGAGCATTTACACCAACAAGAAAGATTGTAAGAATTAGTGCTAGAAGGACCTTAAAAGTTATTTAATCCAACCCAATAATTTTCCAGATGGGGAAACTGGAGTTCTCAACCTTCCTAATGCTGCGACCCTTTAATATAGTTCCTCATGTTGTGGTGACCCCCAACCATAAAATTATTTTCGTTGCTACTCCATAACTGTAATTTTGCTACTGTAATGAATCTATCTGATATGCAGGATGTATTTTCATTGTTACAAATTGAACGTAACCCACAGGTTGAGAACTGCTGGGTTAAGTGATGTGCCCAACATCACACAGGTAATAATTGGTTAGACTTAGTTAGAATTTGAATTCAACACCTGGTACTCTTTTTATAGCCTTTCACTACTCTAACAAAGTGAATTTATACAGCATAGCTGGCCAGTTTAGGTTATTTGGTTCTGAAGCCAGGAAGGGTATTTTGGCAAGTGGTATGGATATCTAGGTGATGAAGAATTTTTGTATGAGTACTGCTCATAAATTCATTTATGTTTGCTCATCATAGGTTTGTAATGTTGACATTATCCTGGACTCCTCACACTACTCAATCTCACATAGATATCTAATCAATTGCCAAATCTTGTTTCTATCTCCACTTCTCTTACATCTGACTTCTCTCAAGTTTGCTCAGCTGCTACTGTATTTCAGACTCTCATGACCTCTTCCCTATTGTAATGTCCTCCTAATTGATTTCCCTCATTCAAGTCTCTCTCGGCTCCAGTCCAGTCAACATATTACTCACTCACCCACACCCCTCATATGTGATCTCCACGAGAGGGTTCCAGGTCTCATCCAGAGGGAAATGGTCCAAAATTTTGATTGAGTTTCTTCCCAAGGTTTTCTCTCTCTTCAGAGACCTCTCTCTGAAGAGAATCTGGAGCTGTGTTTTTGAAACTGGAAGTCAGAAGACCAGCATCTGTCTTCTGTCTTAAGCTCTTAAATCATTAAGTACTCAATCTCTTGTCAATGAAAAGTCTTGTGCAAATAAGCTTTGAGCCAAATATAAACTCCCCCATTACTCATAAAACCCTTTACAACCTGGCTCCAACCTATCTTTACAGCCTCATTGTACATTATTCCAATGCATTCTGTGAACCAGCCAAACTGGCCTTCACTCTCTTCCTCCTCTCTCTTCCCATCTCCATCACCCATCTCCCTGCCTTTGCACTGACCATCTCCCATGCCTGGAATATACTCCCTTCTCACCTCAACTTCATAGAACATCTCTCTTCCATCCAGATAAGTCAAAACACCATCTTCTGTCTGAAGTGTTTCCTCATTTCCTCCCACCCTGTAGTAGAAAAATAGTTTCCTGATGAAGTTTCTGATACTGTGATCTAGCTTCCTTCCCACACACAACTTTTTTTGACCCCAGCTTCCCTAGTGGCTTCCCTGGGGCAGCTTCCTCCCCACCACAAAACCTGATTGGCCCTATCTCTCGACACAGTTTCTTGGCCTAGGGTCACTAAAAAGCCCAAGATATGCAGACCCACGCCTCTCAGACTCAGTGGGTACCCAATACCATGGAAATAATTATGACCTGGTAGTTATACCCTGAAGACTGACTGAGCAGACATGCCTCTGTGTTCATGTTGCTGTGTTAGGACAAAGTAAGTTTCATCCTTTATTAAATGTTTGGTGACTTGCTAATGCCTCATTTTGTCTTGACATGGAACCTGAACTAAGAAGGTACTGACATAAGAGAGATGCCTATAACACAGTGCCAACTGTTATTGTTCTCCCATCTAAACCAATTTGTATTTAACCACTCTGTATTGCCTTGCATTTATTCACTTTAAATTTATTTTTTATGTAGTTATACATGCATTTGTTGTCTTCCCCGTTGGAATGTAAGTTCCTTGGGAGTAGCAATTATTTCATTGTTTGTAATTGTATTCCCAGCTCAGAATAGTGATCCGTGTAGTGCCCAGCACATAGTAGGTAGATAACAGATGTTGGTTAATTGAACTAGATAAAATATATCCATGGAACAAAAGTTTAAACACAATTTTTCTTCTGAGTTTTTACAGCACTCTAATATGTTTTCTGACATACTGAAAAAGAGAAAAGATCTTATGTGTGCAAAACTAAGTTTTTAATCACACTGTCTTGGATTTTAGATGCTCTTTTATATGTTTTCAAGACTTACATTAACAGAAAATCAATATGTAAAACCCTAAATCGTTCCCCAGAGTCATTATTTTTGGATAACTCAATAAAATCTGTAAGAATTGGTAACAAATCAGTCTAAGACACTTACAGCCTAGGCAGCCTATTCTAAGAAGGAACTAGACCAAATATTCTGACAGATCAGTGAACTTTCATCCTTTAAACATAAGTGCCATACTCTGTGTTATTGTGGATCCTAGAAATAACTCTGTTTACCAAATTAGTTCGTGTAACTTATGCCCTGTGGTCCCCCAAAACTCTAGGCTCACATTTAGTTTAGTTGTTTTTTTTCAGTAGTCTTACTCTTCATGACTCCTTTTGGGGGTTTCTTGGCAAAAATACTGGAGTGATTTGTCATTTCCTTCTCCAGCTCATTTTACAAATGAGGAAACTGAAGCAAACACGGTTAAATGACTTGCCCAATGTCACACTACTAGTCAATGTCTGAGGCCAGGTTTGAACTCAAGGAAGTTTTCCCGACTCCAGGCTTGGCCCTCTATCCACTGTAATACATAGCTTCCCCTCTAGGTTCACGTGGACTGTATCTAATCCTAATGATTTCAATAGAGTAATTTTCTCTCTTTGATTTATTGCCACCATCTAGAGTAACTCTAGGAGAATTTCTTTATGTATTCAAAATAAATTACTAGATCTCCCCAATATAGTAAAAACAACAAGAAAAAAGGTCATTCACTCCCATATAAGTATGTAAGGTACCATATATGTATTAGGTAAAGGAAAGTCTTTATTTTATACTACAGAAAATGTACCTATAGAATCATGAACAGATATAATAGAAACACTCAAAGCTCTCAAATTGTCTCCCAGAAAAGAAGTTTGGTTGTTGAAATATTATCCTGATATTTGATGAAATTCTTCTCTTCTACAAGGTCAACATACACAATCTTTTCCAGACTTATTATGCTACCCTTTTTTTCTATACTCCCTCCCACTGAACCATATCCTGGTGGCTTCTGAACAAGTAGTCTCCATCCCACTGGACCTACCCAGTCCAAGTAACTCACTGGTTTTACTTTCCAAGCATAATGCCAAGTAAGAATAATATAGACTTTTCTCTTTCTCCAAGGAGTATTCTGTATCAAGACGCCTGCTTTCTCTCTAGAAAGTCCAGAATCTGAAGTCTTATACTTGTGAATTCTCAAACTTTGGGTTATTCATAAATAATTTTATAATTTATAATTAATTATATTTATATAACATATAATAAAAATATAATATAATAACAACATATAATAATTTATAGTTAATTATGTATAATTTATAATAACAAATAATAATTTATAAAGCTAATACCTCTCAGGTCAAGTGAGAATACACATGTCTACTAGGAAATCTCTCAAGTACCCCACTGCTAGCTATCCTCTCTTAAGCTTAACCTACTCTCAGGATGTTTCCTCTCAGGCTGGGTGCAAGCCCACATCTACTAATGGTCATATTCTTCTGTAAGCTTCTTGAGAGAAGGGATTGTTTCATCCTTTGTTTTTATATCTAGTTCCTAGCACTGTGTCAGGTGCATTAATAAGTGTTTAATAAATGCTCATTGATTAATTCTGGCTTTGTACTGTCAGCCCCCATCAGCTGTTACTAAGTTGAACAGCAGAAAGAAAAATGTCTGATCAACATAATAACCATCCGTGATTCCAAAGGCATGTTATCAATTTCCCAACAGAGAGCTGATGAACTCAAGGTGCACAATGAGAATTTTTTTTCCTTGAACATGACCAATGAGGGAATTTATTTTACTTGACTCCTCATGTTTGTTACAAGGAATTTTATTTTTCTTTTACTTTCTTTTCCAATGGGATAAGGTGTAGCAAGGTGGCACATAGAGCATCTGACAGAGTCAGGAAGACTCATCTCCCTGAGTTCAAATCTGACCTCATACACTTTTTAGTTGTGTGACCCTGGGCAAGTCACTTAATACTGTTTATCTCAGTTTCTTCATTTGTAAAATGAGCTGAAGAAGGAAATGGCAAGCCACTCCAGTATCTTTGCCATAAAAACTCCAAACAGGGCCCCAAAGAGTCTGACAGTCAGACATGACTGAAAAAAGACTGAACAACAGGTGTAAAAAGGAGAGAATTAATTTCTGCTAACTAAAAATGTTTAATTTTTAAAATTATTATTATTATCTTTTGCTTTTTGGAGGGCAGTTGGAGTAAGCAACTTGCCCAAGGTCACATGGCTAGTAAGTGTTAAATGGCTGAGGCTGGATTTGAACTGAAGTCCTCCTGACTCCAGGGCTGGTGCTCTATTCACTGAGCCACTTACCTGCCCCTAAATTTTTTTTTTAATTTAAAATTTTTCCTCCCTTGCCACCCTTTGGGAGAAAGGAACAAGAAGAGGCACATTCAGGAAGTTCTGAACAGTAAAGAGAGATCATCTGGCTTCCTTTTATAGATAACGGTGAGTTGAAGGGTGGCTAATTCTCAGACTGCAACTCATCAGGAAATAATACCGGGGTCAGAAACCCAAATAGTACAGTGATCATGCTCCTCTTCTATGAAGAGGGAACCCTCATTTACCTTCAAACAATGACTTGCACCCTTTAAACTAATCAGTTTAAGGATTCCTTCAAATGAATGAGTCACTTCCCTCACATAAGCATGAAATAGAAAAGCAGCAGAGTGTTATCTCTATAGAATCATGAACCTGGAGTCAGTGCCTGGATTTAAATCCCATCTCTGCTACTTACTACCAGTATGAACTTTCCAAACTTCTGTGCTTTTGTCTATTTAAAAAAAAAGTGTGAGACTAAATTTTTTCCTCAATTCTAATTCAGGTTACTTAGTAATAATGTAATAAGTACACAATATTTTCTACATATAATTATATTCTGATTTTTATCCCTAAGTGACATCTAAAGGGATCATTCTAAAATAACAGATATAGCCAGAACCTCCTAATGCTAAAATGACTTCCTAGGATTTAGATAGGTATTTCAAAAATATTCTTTAACTTTGTTTTTTAGAGCTGACCTTTATTCCATGGGTATATGTACAGGGGCCAAGGGTAAATTCAAACTCAGGGCTCAAACTATCAGCAGTGGTCTACTCCCCACTTGTTCCCAGGACCCACTGTTTCATGGTCCCAAATCCTCCAGGAATCCTCACGTAGAGGCCTCAGATGAACCCAGTGATATTCACATCTCATTGACACATGCATTGCCTCATTCTCTACTGACAACTACTGACTCACAGACCTGTTCTTTGCCAATACTCATGTTAACTAATTGCTCTCCATATCCTGAAAACAGCACACAAAATTCATTCTACCACTGATCCCAAGAGGTTTTCCTCCCCATTTCTTCTAGAGTCTTTTTTTCATACCTACTCTTCAATAATCTACATTGTAATGGGGAAATCAGACTTATTATACTTTTCCTTTCATATTCTCTACATGTTGTAATGAACTCTTGACATGAATGTTTTAAGCCCATTCTACTCTATTAGCACCAGGAGAATGTCCTGACATTCTCTTATGCCACTAGGAGTAATCAATAACTATTTTAGGGATTTGTGAAATACCTTGTCTTTCAAGCTGGGCATCCCTAAAGATGAATACCTTAGATCCTGACTAGATGGACAAGCTGTCAGTTGACAGTCACCAAATTATACCTCTAGGGTGAAAAGTAATAAAAAAACAGTAAGTGAATTTTTAAATCTAGCATGGCCCATATCAGTATTAGCTTATGCCAGTGGTTCTCAACCTGTGGGTCGCAACCCCTTTGGGGGATGAACAGGGTTGCCTAAGACCACCAGAAAACACATATTTCTGATGGTCTTAGGAACCAAGACACCACTCCTCTATCCATCTCCAGGAGGGTTTGCCCACATGCAGATAAGCCCACATACAAGAATTAAAGGGCCATGGCATTAGGAAGGTTGAGAACCACTGGCTTACGCCATTTGGTTTCTCTAGTGGTCCTGATCATGCATTTGTTGCTATAAGATCTGCTAGACTGTGGGCTGGTGGTTTATCTCAGTGAGTCAGTAAGCATTTATTAAGTGCCTACTATGTGCCAGTCATTATGTTAAGCTCAGGTGATACAAAGAAAGGCAAAAAACACTCTCTCTTACCGTAAAGAATTCACAATATAACCGAGGAGATGTGTTATCAAATAAGTGCAAACAAGCTATATGCATCATAAATTGGAAATAGTTAACAGAGGGAGGGCATTAAAATTAAGAGAGATTGAGAAAGATTTCTTATAGAAGATGTTTCCCCAAGTACTGCCTAATAAATTGAACTGGTCTGAACCATCCACCAGCAACTCATATTTGCCATATTAGGGAAAACCTAATTTGAAAAACAGTTGGAGTTCCTGATGGAGAGTCCATAAAGGTCTATGCAAAGTGGAAGACATACTGCAGAAGAGAACTCTCACGCTAATGAAAGACCTCAGGTTTGTGTGGACATTACTGTTGCTTTATCCTTAGGTTTTCTGTCCTGATGGTCCCTCTCATTAATCTGCTAAAGCATCCAATGGACATGAGAGGCGGAAGTCATATTTAATCAAATGAATAAATGGTTCCTTTCTACTCCTATTCTGAAATTTCAAAATCCATAGAAACTTCATCCTGCAGACTGATGTTAACTTGAGGGGTACCCCACATGCCCACCAAATAGTGTCCAAATGAAACACCAGCCATGATTACACTTCCAGGCGCTCCTTGAATGTAGAACACCAGGTTTTGCTATCTTTCTGTAGCACTTCCATTCCAGCAGACATTTCAGTAGAGCTGGTGCAAAGGTCAGTGAATCTGTTTTCCATCATTTAGGTGTTAAATTCCATAGCCTACTAACTGGATTTACTTGCTTACTCCATATCTGTTGTTATTCACCCTTTGTTTTCAAAGAGGATCAATGACACCATGGGGTGATGTCTTAACTTGAGAATGAATTGGGTTTAAGAGAGGCAGAGTTACACAAAATTGTCAACCTCGCTGTCTCTTCCAGAGTCATTGAATTACAGTGGTGAGATAAAAAGCTAGACAACTGGTGATGGCCCTGGATGCAGTGGATGACCTTGGCATCTTCAATGTCTGAACAAGCTCTAAGCACTTCACAGGGATGCTTCAACCTCCTTCATGGCCACTGAATCAAATTGTTCTTATCCACCTATTCTGCCAAGGAAAATCTTCACATGCTTGAATTATTCAACTCCCTAACTCACCAATGGGTTTGAGGCCTGTAGATTACCTTCAAACCAATAAACCCTGTCTTCCAAGATGGCTTACAGGGGTGTGGCTGCTGATCGTGCTACACTTTCTCAGAATCACAGGTGAGAGTTGGGTGGCAGGTAGACACCAAAGGTGGATAAGCAGCCCTCAGAAGGGCTCGACAAGTCCTCACATCTGAGATTCTGGTCCTCCCTGAACACCCCAAATACCCCATTCCATATCTGCTTTGGATTTGTTAGAGATAAACTTAATATTACCTATGATTTTTACTGTATTGATTTTATAACAGAATTACTATTTGTGCTACATTGATTTTTTAGAATTGTCAGTATTTGCCTTAAAAATGCAATCTGTTCCAGTCTGAATCCAGTTTAGAGGTGTAGTTCAAAGGGAGTGATGCTGTAGCTTTCATGTAATCAACTTAATAACACATATTTGTCTGAATGATGCTAAACAATTTAATGCTATTGCACTTAATTGGTCAATTATATTGGTGTTGCAGGCTTCCTTACCCTTTGAGAGAAGACTTTGAGTAGAAGCCTAAACTATGATAATGGAAGCAGAAGAATATCGTTTGAGTTGTTTGCACAGTTTAGTGAAATTATAAAGATCCTGTTCTATAGAATTTTGCAATCTCTATTTCCTTTTAGTTTATAGTTTACTTTAGTCCTGACCAGCTAACAACTTGGTGATAGACTCATCCGAGGACAGAGACCTCTTTTTATTTTTTTAAATGAACTATTCCTACCATCTGCTAGAATTGTAGTCTTCTGCTGGGGCTTCTCCTTCCTCAGGGAGTTTCTTCAGTGGTTGACTGACCCACCAACATGCTTGGGGGCTAATCAACACATTTTCAGCTATTTTATTAGGCCCACAGGGCTACTGTTAGGCACAGAAAAGCCTTTCATATAGCTATCAAGTCTTTTTTCTAATTTCTCTCACCCCAGGCTCCAGTTGAATTAATTTCAGTTGCTGACAGCTAATACAAATTACTATGAAGTCTTGATAAGCTTCAAGAATGCACTTAGTAACTCTAGAGGAGGGAAGGCAGAGCTAACAACCTTTGTCCTATATGCTTGCCACTCCAGCAAAGATCCGTGGCTAGATGTGATTGACTTAAAAGAGACATGGGACCATAGATTAGAGATGGAAGGCATCTTAGAAGCTCTTTTGTGCAACCTTTACTTTTTACAGTTGAGGAACTGACTCCTGGAAAGGACAAAGGTCACACTAATAGTCTTCCTAAGGTAATCAAATCTTTCTCAGACCCTTTAAGAAGACACTCATGTCATCTATGACACCTGAGTAATTCACAGAATCATGGAATTTTAGAACTGGAAGAAGTCACGACCATCAATCATTCAGAATAAGCTCTAATGTCATGATTTTAAACAATTTTATCTAATGGGTAGATGAGATACCCATCCAAAACCAAACATGTTCAAGGAATGATTGCTACAATGGAAAGAGAACTGAATTCAGAGCTAGAGCATCTAGGCTCAAATACTAGCCTTGCTTCTTATACCTTGCTACTTAAACCTCCTGTTACTTAACAGTTCCAGGTCTGTTTCCTCTTCATTAAAGTGAAGAACTTGAACTAGGTGATTTCTAGGTGATTATCGACCTCTAAATTTATGATTCCATGGGCATTTCCACAGCCTTGGGTACTCTTGGGTAGAGCTTATTCCTTCTCATCTTTGCCTCATACCTGATTTGGACCCTAATATGATTCTCTTCTTTCTGATTCTTGGATTATTCCCTAACCACATGTATGCTGTTACTCTCCTGCTTCTTTATACAGAACACCTTGATAATACCAAATAAATCATGCTCTTTGCACCCCCTTTAGGCAATTAAAAACTAGGACTTTGCTGACTTGTTTGTGAGTTTAGTTCCACATTTCACCCAATGCTGTAATCTCCTCTACAATGTGTCATAGTCAGGTGGTCATCCAAGCTTCTGTTTGGACACAAAATTACAGCGAATCCATTTCTTCACAAAAGCTACTCATTCTGTTTTTAGACTTCTCTAATTATGGGCAGGTAGGTGGTACAGTGGATAGAGCGCTGGGCTTGGATTCAGGAAGACTCCTCTTCCTGAGTTCAAGTCTGACCTCAGACATTTACTAACCTTGTGACTTGGGCAAGTCACTTAACCCTGCCTGCCTCAGTTTCCTCATCTGTAAAATGAGCTGGAAAAGGAAATGACATACCACTTCAGTATCTTTGCCAAGAAAACCCCAAATTGGACCACAAAAAGTAAGACACAACTGAAACAAAAGAAAAACTATTGTTAGAAAGCTCTTTCATTGTAAATTCCATTTCCTGGGCCTAATTCTTCGTCCTGGAGCTACACAGAATAAGGCTCATCCTCCTTCCACATGGTAGTTCATTATATATTTGAAGATAGTAATCATGCTCTTGTTAGAGTGCTACTTACTATGTTCAAGGAGGACATACTTAAATCATAATAATGGTTCTGAGAGACTCATCTGACTATTTAATTGGTCCCAGGTAGATATGTAAGAACAGTGGAAAGATTTGGAGAAGTAGGAATTTCTCTCAAGACTTTGTTGCTTTCCTCCCTTGAGAGAGGCAGCCCTAATAGGTCTGACTGGTAAACTCCTTGGTCAACAGTAAGAAGAGCACAGATTGAAGGTGATGACCAATATTGATTCAATAATGCATAGGAGGAAACCCCTCTTCCTCCCTAGTAGGAGAGGAGGACTACAGGTACCAAATATCACATACCTCGTCACATGCAATTGTTGTCTCTGTCGATTTTATGTAAATGTTTTTTATTATGAAAAAAGAAGATTCTTTAAGGGGAAGAGTAAATATTAGGAAATATTTGTGATATAAAAACCAAAGAGAATGCATAAAACTTTTTTTAAGTAATTAGAATTAGATAAAAATAAAGTAGAATATATCAATCATAGCTTTAGTGCTGGAAATTACCCTAGAGATCACCTGGTTCAGTCTTATCATTTTACAGATAGAGAAGCTAAGGCCCCAAACTGAGAAAGGTCACATGGCTTGCTCAAGGTCATAAAAAGTCTTAAGTGCCAAATCTAGGTTTGAACACAAGTCTCCTGAGGCTAAACTCACTACTTTTTCTACTATGTCATGCTGCCATCCACTATGTGCAAGCCTACTAGACTTAACTCCTTGAGGTCAGGGATTTTGTCTTATTTAAACCTCTTCATATCCCCAAGCACTTAGAGTCTAAATGAAGAACCTTCAGCCTCAAGGCCGCATGTGGCCCTCTAGGTCCTCAAGTGCAGCCCTTTGACTGAATCCAGACTTCACAGAATAAATCCCCTTCATAAAAGGATTTGTTCTGTAAAACTTGGACGTAGTCAAAAGTCCACACCCAAGGACCTAGAGGGCCACATGTGGCCTCAAGGCTGCGGGT
>JAQQSW010010558.1:0-12966 GCA_028646575.1 Pseudocheirus occidentalis | reverse complement strand
GGGGAGGGTTGCAGGAAGCACACACCTCAGTAAAGGGACAGGGACAGGGTAGAGAACAAAACAAGGGGGGGTACAGGATAGGAAGGAGGGACATACAATCAACCTCTCACAATATGCCCACCATGGAGATGTGCTGTGTAATTACACATGTACAGCCTGTATTGAATTGCTGCTCCTTCCGGTGGGAGTGGGTGACAAAGGAGGAGTCGAGAGAATCTAGAATTTAAAGCTATACAATCAAATGCAATTAGGAAATAAGACATACAGGGACTGGGATAGGGAAACCCTCCCTTCCCTACTAGAAAGTTAGAGAGGTGTTGGAGGAGTACATAAAAGAGAACAGATTGTGGGAAGGGCTTTAGGGTAGGACCACTGTTTTGGGCTTGGGGTAGGGGAAAGAAGGGGAGAAAATTTGTAACTCAAAATCTTGTGGAAATGAATGATGTAATCAAGAAAATAAATTAAAATTAAAAACAGAAGCAAACAGCTCAACTTTGTTAATCCTTTATAGTTACTCTTTCATGTTTACTTTCTTACATTTCTCCTAATTCTTGTAAGACTTTTTTTGTTCAGTCCTTGTCTTTTCCTCAAGAATATCTGAAAGTCTTTTATTTCACTAAATATCCATTTTTCCTTTGAAGGATTACACCCAGCTTTTCTGGGTAGGTTATTCTTTGTTGCAAATCTAGCTCCTTTGGTCTTTTCAATATTGTATTCTATGCCCTTTAGTTTTTTTTTAATGTAGAAGCTGCTAAATTTTGTGTTATCTTGACTGTTATAGTATTTTCTCCCTCACCTGGGAACTTTGAAACTTAGCTATGAAGTTCATTTGAGTTTTCAATTTTGGATCTCATTCACACAGTGATCAGTAAATCTTTTTCAATTTCTGTTTTACTGTCTAGTTCTAGGTCTTCAGGGAAACTTTCCTCAATAATTTCTTGGAGTATAGTGTTTCGACTCTTTTTTTGATCATAACTTTCAGGTAGTCCAACAGTTCTTCAACACTCTCCTTAATTTGTTCTCTAGGTCACTTGTTTTTCTAATGAGATGTTTCACATTTTCTTTTATTTTTTCGTTCTTTTGATTTTATTTTTATCATTTCTAGATGTCTTATGTAGTCATTAGTTTCCCTTTCCCCAATTCTAATTTTTTAAGGAGTTATTTTCTTTAGTATCTTTTTGGATCTCTTTTTCCAATTGGTTAGCTATCTTTTCATAATTTTCTTGCATTACTCATTTCTTTTTCCAATTTTTCCTTGACTTCTTTTTTTTTTCCATTTTAAGGCCCCTTTTAAGCTCTTTCAATAGCTCTTTTGAGGCTTGTGATCATTTTACATTTTTCTTTGAAGTTTTATACTGTAATGGCAAAGCCACTTTTTCTCCCTCCTTCCCTGAAATACTCTGTCAATCTTCCTCTTTCCAGTTCCTGTATTTCCTCATATTGAGCATGTTATCTTTATATACCATGCTTTCCCTCCCAAACTTTCACTTATCTTATTTTTCTTGTATAAGATATATCTATCCAGAACAATAGCCTCTCTTTATTCCAGTCCACCCTCCACTGATTGATCAAGTTGATTTTCCTAAACTGCAGGTCTGATAATGTCACACATAACACCCTCTTGCCTCCAACTTATTCCATATTACTTCTAGGATCTCATATAAAACCCCATATTTGGCTTTTAAAACTCTACATAGCCTTGCCCCTTTCTATCTTTTCAGTCCTCTTCTGTCTTAATCCTTTCCACATATGATCCAATGACACTGGCCTCATTGCTCTTCCTTGTACAAGACACTCCATCTCACAACTTTGTGTATTTTCAGTTGTTGTACCCACTGTCTGTAATTCTCTCCCTCCTCATCTTTGTCTCTTGGTTTCCTTCTAAGTCTAAGCTAAAATCTTACTTTTTTCAAAAAAGTTTAAAATTAAATTTATTTATTTACTTTTAGTTTACAACATTCATTTCCATAATCCCTTGAGTTCCAAATTTTCTTGCCCTGTTTCTCCCCCTGGCCACAGTGTCATGCAAATACCTTCACATTAAACATTAATCAAGTTGAAAAGAAGAATTATAACCAATGGAATGAACCACAAGAAAGAAGAAACAAAACAAAGGACACAAAAAATAGTATGCTTCAAATTCAGACTCTTTCTTTCTCTGGATGTGGACAGTCCTTTCCATCATGAGTCTTTTGAAATTGTCTTAGTGTTGCATTGCTGAGGGGAGCCCAGTCTTTCAAAGTTAGTCATCACAGATATACTGTGTCATTGTGTACAATATTCTCCTGGTTCTGTTTCTTTCACTCAACATCAGTTTATATAAATCTCTCCAGGTTATTATGAAGCCTGTCTGCTACTCATTTCTTTAAGCACAATAGTATACCATTACATCCATGTACCGCAGCTCGTTAAACCATTCCCCAATTGATGGGCATCCCTTTGATTTCCAATTCTTTGCCATCACAGAAAGAGTTGCTAATAAATATTTTTGTACACGTGGTTCCTCCTTCCATTTGTATGATCTCTTTGGGATATAGCCCTAGAAGTGGTTTTGCTGGGTCAAATGGTATGTACTTTTTTTTATAGTCCTTTAAGGCATAGTTCCAAATTGCTCTCCAGGAAGGTTGGATCCTTTCACAATTCCACGAACAATGCATAAGTGTTGCAATTTTCCCACATCTTCTCCAGCATTTATCATTTTCTGTTTGGTTGTTTTAGCTAATCTGACTGGTGAGATGTGGTACCCCAGAGTTGTTTTGATTTTCATTTCTCTAATCAGTAGTGATTTGGAGCATTTTTCGTATGCTTATAGATATCCTTAATTTCTTCTTTTGAATACTGCCTGTTCATATGTTTTAACCATTTATCAATTGGGGAATGACTTGTATTCTTATAGATATGACTCAGTTCTCCGTATATTTTAGAAATGAGGCTTTTATCAGAGAGAGTGGTTGTAAAAATTCCCAATTTTCTACTTCCCTCCTAATCTTAGTTATATTGACTTTGTACAAAAACTTTTCAGTTTCATGTAATCAAAGTTATCCATTTTGCATTTTGTAATACTCTCTATCTCTTGTTTGGTCATAAATTCTTCCTGACTCCATACATCTGACAGGTGAACTATTCCTTGCTCTCCCAGTTTGCTTAGAGCATATCTAGATTGTGTACCCATTTATTTTGGTATATGGTATAAGATACTTATGCCGAGTTTCTGCCATATTATTTTTCAGTTTTCCTAGCAGTTTTTGTCAAATACTGAATTCTTATCCTAGAAATTAGAGTCTTTAGGTTTATCAAGCAGTAGATTACTACAGTCCTGGACTACTGTGTCTCTTGTACCTATCCTATTCCACTGATCCATCACTCTATTCCTCATCAGTACCAAGTAGTTTTGATGACTGTTGCTTTATGATACAGTTTAACATCTGGTATGGCTAGGCCACCTGCTGTAGCACTTCTTTTCATTAATTCCCTTGATATTCTGGACCTTTTGTTCCTCCAGATAAATTTTGTTATATATTTTATAACTCTATAAAATAAATTTTTGTAAATTGATTGGTATGGCACTAAAGAGGTAAATTAATTCAGGTAAAATTGCCATTTTTATTATATTCGATTGTCCTAGCCACAAGCAACTGATATTTTTCCAATTGTTTAGATCTGACTTTATTTGTGTGTAAAGTGCTTTGTAATTGTGTTCATAAAATTCCTGGGTTTGTTTTGGCAAGAAGATTCCCAAATATTTTATAATGTCTACAGTAATTTTAAATGGAATTTCTGTGTCTATTTCTTATTGTTGGGCTTCATTAAAATATATAAGAATGCTGAGTATTTATGTGAGTTTATTTTATATCCTGCAACTGCTAAATTTATTTATTATCACAAGTAATTTTTTACTTGATTCTCTAGGATTCTCTAAGTATATCATCATATTATCTGCAAATAGTGATAGTTTAGTCTGTTCTTTGCCCAATCTAATTCCTTCCATTTCTTTTTCTTCTCTTATTGCTACCGCTAACATTGCTGTTACAAAACTGAATAAGATGAATGATGGTGGACATCCTTGTTTCACCCCAATCTTATTGGAAATTTTTCTAGCTTATCCAAATTATATATAATATTTCCTAATTGTTTTAGAGAGATGCTATTAATTATTTTACAGAAGGCTCCTTTTATTCCTATACTTTCTAGTATTTTTAATAGGAATGGGTGTTTTATTTTGTCAAAAGCTTTTTCTGCATGTTGCAATAATCTACTAGTTTTGTTGTCAATATGGTCAATTATACTGAGAGTTTTCCCAATGTTGAACCATCCTTGCATTCCTGCGATAAATCCTAACTGATCAAAGTGTACTATTCATGTGATAAGCTGCTGTAACCTTTTTTTGCTAAATTTTTATTTAAAATTTTTGCATCTATATTCATGAGGAAAATTGGTCTATAATTTTCTTTCTCTGGTTTCACTCTTCATGATTTAGGTATGACACAAATATTAACATATTTACATATTTGTGTCATAAAAAGAATTTGGTAGGACTCTTTCTTCTCCAATTTTCCCAAATAGTCTATAATGTATTGGAATCAATTTTTCTTTAAATGTTTGATAGAATTCACTTGTCAATCCATCTGGTCCTGGAAAGACTTGTTCAATTTCTTTTTCTAAGATGGGATTATTTAAGTATTTTACTTCCTCTTCAATTAATCTCCGAAACATATTTTTGTAACTATTCATCCATTTCATTAATATTGTCAAAATTATGGGCATACAATTGGGCAAAATAATTGCAAATTATTGTTTGAATTTTCACTTCATTGGAGGTAAATCCACCCTTTTTTTTTTTTTTTTTTTGCTTTTTGGAGGGCAGTTGGGATTAAGTGACTTGCCCAAGGTCACACGGCTAGTTTTTTGTGTGTGTTAAGTGTCTGAGGCCGGATTTGAACTCAGGTCCTCCTGACTCCAGGGCCGGTGCTCTATTCACTGCGCCACCTAGCTGCCCCCCTTTTCATTTTTTATACTGGTAATTTGATTGACTTTTTTTTTCAAATCAAATTGACTAAAAGTTTTTTGATTTTATTGTTTTTTTTAAAAAATGAAACCAGTTCTTAGTTTTATTTATTAGTTCAATAGTTTTCTTAATTTTGAATTTATTAAATCTCTCCTTTGGTTTTCAGTATTTCTAATTTAGTATTTAACTGGGGATTTTCAATTTGTTCCTTTTCTACCTTTTTTCAGTTGCATACCCTATATATTGATCTCCTTTGTCTTTATTTTATTCATGCAAGCATTCAGAGGCATAACACTTTCCCTAAGAACCTATTTTGCTGCATCCCACAAGTTTGATATGTTATCTCATTATTGTCATTCTCTTCAATGAAGTTGCTGATTGCTTCAATGATTTCTTGATTGACCCACTCATTCTTTAGAATTAGATTATTTAGTTTCCAATTAGTTTTAGTCTATCTTTCTGTGGCCCTTTATTACATATAATTTTTATTGCATCATGATCTGAAAATGATGCATTTAATATTTCTGTCTTTCTGCATTGATTGTAAGTTTTTTATGACCTAGTAGATGGTGAGATTTTCTGTATGTGCCATGTACTGCTGAGAAGAAGATACATTCTTTTTTATTCTCATTCAGTTTTCTCCAGAGATCTACCGTATCTACATTCTCTAAAATTCTATTCACCTCCTTAACTTCTTTCTTCTTTATTTTGAGGTTAGATTTATCAAGTTCAGAGGTGGGGGGAGGTTGAGGTCCCCCACTAGTATAGCTTTGCTCTCTCTTCCTCTAACTCCCTTAACTTCTCCTCTAAGAATTTGGTTGTTATACTGCTTGGTTCATATATGTTTATTTAAATATATGTTTAATAATGATATTGCTTTACTGTCAATGATGCTTTTTAGTAGGTTATAGTTTCCTTCTTTATTTAATTAGATCTATTTTTGCTTTTGTTTTGTCTGAGATAAGGATTGCTACCCCTCTTTTTTTACTTTACCTGAAGCATAATATTTTCTACTCCAGTCTTTTACCTTTACCCTGTGTGTATCCCCCTGTTTCAAATGTGTTTCTTGTAGACAGCATATTGTAGGATTATGTTTTTAATCCATTCTTCTATCCACCTCTGTTTTGTGGGAGAGTTCATCCCATTCACATTCACAGGTATTATTACTATCTATGTCTTTCCATCCTTTTCCCTCCCTTGTGTATGCTTCTGTTTTTCCCTCCTCCCTTTCCCTCATTAAGAGTTTTCCTTTTGACCATTACCTCCTTCAATATTTCTTCCCTATCAGTCCCCCTCCTTTTTCTTACCCTTCCCAACTTCTTCTCTCCCTTCCAACCCTGCTCCCCCCTTTCCTTTCCCCTTTCCCCTCCTACTAACTGTAGGGTATGATAGATTTTTATACTTAACAAACTGTGTTATTCCCTTGTTGAACCAAATTCAGTGAAAGTAAATCTTAACACTCTTCTTCCTCTCTTCTTTCCCTCTACTATAATAAGCTTTTATGTCTCTTCATGTTAGAATCCTATACTCAACTGATTATGTTATTCCCTCCTTGAACCAGAACCAGTGAGAATAAAGCTTATATAATGTTTATCTCCCTTCTTTCCCTCTATTATAATATGTTTTTATGACTCTTCATGTGGCATAATTTGACCTTTTCTGCCTCCACCTTTCCTATTGTCCCATTACAATCCCTTTGCACCCCTTAAAAAAGTTTTTTAGCCTGAATTAATTCATTTATACCCTCACCCTCCTTTTAAATGTATACCACTTTTAAATGTTGTAATAATTGTATGATTCTAAATATTGTCAGGTATCAGCTTCCCATATAGAGATGTAAACGGTTTGCTCTTATCAAATAACAACTTGTGTGTTTGTGTTGGGGGGCAGTGTGTGTTCCCTGTTTATCTTTTTATGTCTCTCTTGAGTCTTGTATTTGGAGATCAAATTTTTCATTGAGTGAAGACTTTTTCATGAAAAAAGTTCTGGAAGTCTCTTATTTCATTGAATGACCATCTCCTTGCTTGAAATATTATGCTCAGTTTTGCTGGATAGTCGGTCCTTGGTTGTGGTCCAAGTTCTTTTGCCCTATGAAGTATCATATTCCAATCTCTTTGATCCTTTAATGTAGAAGTTGCTAGGTCCTGTGTGATCCTGACTGTAGTTCTACAATATTAGAATGTTTTTTTCTGGCTTCTTGCAGGATTTTCTCCTTGACTTGATAATTCTGGAATTTGGCCTCATTGCTTATTGGAGTTTTCAATTTGGGATCTCTTTCAGGAGTTTTTCTATGAATTCTCTCAGCAACTATTCATTGAAAGTATAACTGGTTCTGGGATCTCAGAGAAGTTTTCCTTGATAAATTCTTGGAAGATGTTGTCTAGGCTCCTTTTTATCATCATAGCTTTCTGGTAGACCAATAAGTCTTAGATTATTTCTCCTGGATCTTTTTTTCAAGTCAGTTGCTTTTCCAAAGACATATTTTACATTTTCTTCTATTTTTTTCATTTTTTACATTTTATTTGACTGTTTCTTGATGCCTCAGAGAGTCACTAGCTTCAATCTGACTAATTCTAATTTTTAGCAAATTGTTTTCCTCAGTTCATCTTTGAAGTGTCTTTTCCATTTGTTCAGTTTTTACTTTTAAGGAGTTATTTTCTCCAGTTAGATTTTGAACTTCTTTTCCCATTTCTCAAATTTTATTTTTTAAGGAGCTGTTTCCTTCAGTGAAATGTTTTTTTTTCATTTTGGCAATTGTAATTTTAAAATAATTGGACAATTCATCTTCTACCTCTCTAATTTGGTTTTAAAAATCCTTCTCGAGCTCTTCCAAGAATTCTTTTTGGACTTGAGACTAATTCATATTCCCTTTTGAGGTTTTAGATTTGGGTATAGAGCCAATGCTGTTCTCTTCCTAATTTGATTCTGTTGACTTGCTATAATAGAATGCAATATACCTGATTTTTCCAATTAGTTTTTTGCTCATTGTGATTGCCTATTTCCTGGCTTTTAAAGTGAACCTCTGTTTCTGGGATTAAAAGGATTCTGACCCGAGCTTCTTATGTGGGAAGCTTGGGGCTTGTTGTTTGCTTTGTTTGCTGTTGTCTCTGAGTGCCTAGACTAAGGCCAAGGCCAAGATTTTTGCTCTTTCCCTGGGGTTACACTGAAACTCACAGTGTGAGGTGACACTGAACCTCACAGTGTGAGGTGTAGGGGTGGGATGGTCTGGTTCCTTCGTGATTCTGTCTTTGTACTCCTAGGCTAGAGCTCAGGTAGGCTCAGCTGCTTATTGTAGGTACACTCCTGTGTCTGCAGATTCCTTTGGTTGTATGAAGGCACACTTGGGGTTCTGGTGTTAGCGCTTGCTTGCTCCACTCCCCTGGGGTTCAGGATCTCCTGCTGGTCAACTGAGATGAGGCTTTTGGGGATGCCTCCCACTCTGCACTTTAGTCTCAGCACAGGCATAGTAATGCCCATCCTCCAGGATTTCCAAGCCTATGACTCTTTCTACTATTTCATGATTTTACCTTGGAGCAATATTCTCTGAGTTTTCAGGATCAGAGAGGGTATGAGAGCAGCTAAGATTTACTCCAACATCTTGGCTCCTGGAAGTTCAGGTAGGTGATTTTTAAACATTCAGACTGTGGACTGATGGTCCCAGGAGTAGTTGCCACTGCTGCAGGCCCTGTGCTTGTCTCTTACTCAGCTCTGACAGACCTACATTCTGTGGTGAGAATTCTGGGAATTATCACTGCTGGGGGTGAATCAGATCTCCTAGGTTCACTCCAGCTCCACTATGGTCAGGTCTATCTAAAAATCTTACTTTTTAAAGAAACTTTTTCTGAGAGTTTTCCCTCTAAAATTATCTCCAGTTTATCCTGTATGTATCTTGTTTGTATTTAATTGTTTGCATATTATTTCCTCCACTAGACTGTGAGTTTCTTAAAAGCAGAAACTGCTTTTGCTTTTTTCTTTATCTCCAGTACTGAACACAGTGACTGGCACATAGTAGATGCTCAATAAATGCTTATTGTCTTAACTTGGCTTATTTTCATTGACTCCTGGATAATTATTTTTGTCTGCCACGATTTTTAGAGGTGGAGTTTTTCTTTTGTTGTTTTTTGTTTTGTTTTGCTAAAAAAAATGGTTGTCTCTGTTAAGACAGCCACTTTGTCCAGAAGTCTGACTGTTTGTATTTTCTATTGGTACCCATAATTATGCTTAATGATTTTTTTCATTCGTTTTCATAGTGAACTCCAATTCTGCAACCTATTAAATATGTCAAACTCAGAGCTATGTAGATATTTCAAATCTAGTATACCCCAAACAATCTTCCTTTATCTTTCTCCACAAATTCACCTCACTTTTCTACCTTCCCTATTTTGGTTGAGGACACCACATCCTTCCAGTCACCCAGGTTTGCAACCTAGGTGTCATCCTCAACTCCTCAGTCTCACTCATCCTGCATATATATAGTCATTGCCTAAGTCTTGTTAATTTTACTACCTTAATATCTCTTGATCACCTATTAAACTACAGCACCTTTCTTCCACTCTCTTGGCCATGTCCATAGTTCATACTCTTATCTTATCTCTTGCCTCGTTAGTCACACTTATTGTTTTTGATGATTGCTTTGTACTATGCATCTGCATGGACTGTTGAAATATGCATATGTTATGATTATAGGCATACATGTTGTCGTTGTAGTATCCTCCAGTGCCGTGTCTATTGCACATCCTGTTAATGTAAATTTGTTTTGTTTTCATTTCAATGCCAAAAGATAACTTATGACACCAGAAAAATCACCCTTGTTTTAAATTACCAATGTGTATATTTATATTGTATAGTTAAATTTTTGAACTTGCACCAATTGATCTTTGCAAGAGGCTAGAAAGAGTTTTGACCCAGGGAAGGAATCTAACTTATGCCCCCAACCCCATTTAAAATGGGACTTTCTCCTCATTGGCATAGATCAAGATCCACACTTCCAGGGTGGACTTGGTGGGAGCAGTAAGATGAGAAATATCTTCAGTCTCTTCAGGCTCTCCACACTCTTTGTATTCTTTTACTTTCCAGCTTTGAGAGAAAAGATGGACAACACTAACCCCACTTAAGTTTGCTGATTGTAGAAAGACTCTGGAAAGAATCTTAAGTGAGAGGAACTGATAGTCTCCTTCATGTGTCTATACCTAGATTACTACACCAGAGACTTCAGGGAATTTCTGCTTGTTTTACATCTGAGACTCTCCCTCCCCCCACCCCTGGTCCCAGTTTAGCTGAATTACTTGCTATCATTGATAAAGTTCTTTTATTTTGTGTTGTTTGGTATATGTTCTCCTCTAGGCACTTTTCTCTGATTTCTCTTTTGTTACCATCTTGGCTAAATGGGTTTCTTTGCCAGCTGTTCTGTATGCTCATTGTAGAACTGGTATGTGGTGAAAAAAGGGTCTAGTCTGCGATATAATGCTTAGAGCTCTCTTTCTTTATGAAGAAATAGAGTTCAGGAGTATATTGTGAACCTGACTACATCCCCATCACTAATATTTAAGTGAGCAGAGAATTTTGGCTTGGTAACATTCCTTCTGAGTAGAGCAGAATGATTGATCAGCCTTTGCCCTCCACCTCCTGCTTCCTTTAAAGCAGGAATTAATCTCACTTGTGAGAGAAGGTGGGGGATTGAGATGCTAAAGATATATCTATTCTTGCCTCCCTGTGAGCCAAATCAAGATAGATTTGCTACATGCATCTTCAGTATAGTAGGAGTTCTCTTCTGTTTACATGTGAGCAAAGAGCCTCACTTCCTGCATTAGAGCTTTGTGCCAGTTCTAAACTCTACTTCATCCCTTTCTCTAGGTCCTATGCCCTACCTGGTCCCATGCCCTTTATGGTTCTAATGCTACTGATTACACTCTGTCTCAGTTTTAGATGATGTGCCTAGGGTAGCCCACTATAGATCCTGGCCATGGATCACTTTCTTTATCCTTTTCCTTAGGCAATCACCAACTGGAAGTTTACTTTGTCCCTTGGTGAAGATCTGATGAGGTATCAGAGACAGCACTGGTTTCAGGGCTTCTGGAACTTGCCCCCTCTTACTATTGTATAGATTGCCTGGGAGATCTTCTTCTCTGGGGGAATTTCCCTTTTGGTTGTTGCAGAGAGTATGTTGACTTTAGGCATTGACTTCAGGAAGTTGCTGAGATATATTGCCAAGAGTAAAGCCATCTTTGTCTTCCCAGAAGTCCTCTCACATCCTAGTTATATTCCCTGCTCTCGCTCTCACAGGCCTAAGTTGTGGTCCTTTTGGCTTCAAGTCCCATTTCCCAGAGATCATGGTACATTCAGTCTTCCTCCTCAACTCCTCTAACTCTCACCCACACATCTCTGAGAATAGTAGCAGGAATTTTGTCCGTCTTCTGGTGTAGTACTGGACAGGATTGAAGCACTTACTTGTGTTCCTTTTGGTTCTGTTGATCTTTGCTTCATCTGGCAATTGTGTGTCAGGGACATTTTGTGTCACTGTCTTAACGAGAACTTTCTCACTTGAAATATTGCAGAGCCTCCTGAAGTCTCTCTGCCTCAAGTCTTTCATTTTTCTTTTTATTTATTTTTCTTTTTCCCCACTCTGAATTAATTTATTTTCTTCTTTACATCACTCATTTCCACAAGATTTTGAGTTACAATTTTTCTCCCCATCTTTCCCTTGCACCCCACCCCAAAACAGCGAACCCAATGTAAAGCCCCTCCTCTAGTCTGCTCTCCTATGTCCTCCTCCATAGCCCCTTTAACTTTTTGGTAGGGCAAGAAAGGTCTCCCTACCCCAGTGCCTATATATCTTAATTCCCAGTTGCATGTAATTAATACTAATAATAATCTATATACATATTTTTAAACATTTGATTATAGAACTTTAAATTCTAGATTCTTACCCTTCCTCCCTTGTCACCCATCCCTACTGAAAGGATAAGCAATTCAATACAGGCTGTACATGTGTAATTACGCAGAACATCTCCACAGTGGACATATTGTGAGAGACTGATTATATGTCCCTCCTTCCTATCCCACCCTCACCCTTGTTCTATTCTCTACCCTGTCCCTATCCCTTTACAGAAGTGTGTACTTCCAGCAACCCTCCCCCCAACCCTGCCCTTCTCTCCATCATCTCACCTTTCATCCCCATCCCCCTACTCTCCAGTGTGACAAGATATTCAGTTAGAGTTTATGTCATTACTTCCCTAAGCCAAATTCCCTAAAGTTGATCCTTTCCCTTTTGCCTTCCTTTCTTCCCCTTCATTATAACAATTATCCCTTGCCTCTTCTATGTGAGATGACTAACCCCATTCTGTCTCCCCTGTCTCCTCTCATTCTAATCCTCTCCCACCTCAGAATTTCACCTTTTAAAGTGTCATCCCTTCCTATTAAGTTGATCCTGTGCCATCTATGTACACGTATATACACATACTCAGATATGTATTCATACACATATATACGCTCCTATATAGACATATGTGTATGTATATGTGTGTATACATTTGTAATCCCTTCATCTATCCTCATACTGAGAAAAGTTTCATAAGTTACAATTATTGTTTTTCCATGTAAATAGTTCAACTTTAATAAGTTCCTTATGATTTCTTTTCCATGTTTACCTTCTCATGCTTCTTGTATTTGAGTGTCAAATTTTCTTTTCCCTTCTGGTTTTTTTCAGCAAGAATGTTTGAAAGTCCTCCACCTCACTGAATGACGATATTTTCCCCTGGAACATTATACTCAATTTTTCTGGGTAGGTGATTCTTGGTTTTAATCCCAGCTCCCTTGATCTCTGGAATATCATATTCCAGACCCTTTGATCCCTCAATGTAAAAGCTGCCAGATCCTGGGTTATCCTAATTGTGTTTCCACAGTATTCGAATTGCTTCCTCTTGGCAGCCTGTAATATTTTCTCCTTGATCTGGGGACTCTGG
>JAQQSW010010557.1:0-12966 GCA_028646575.1 Pseudocheirus occidentalis | reverse complement strand
TAAATAGTTCAACTTTAACAAGTTCCTTATGATTTCTTTTTCCTATTTACTGTCTCATGCTTCTCTTGCTTCTTGTATTTGAGAGTCAAATTTTCTGTTCAGCTCAGGTTTTTTTCATCAAGAATGCTTGAAAGTCCTCTATTTCATTGAATGACCATATTTTCCCCTGAAGCATTATACTCAGTTTTGCTGGGTAGGTGATTCTTGGTTTTAGTCCTAGTCCCTTTGACCTCCAGAATATCATATTCTGAGTCCTTTTATCCCTTAATGGAGAAGCTGCTAGATCTTGTGTTATCCTGATTGTCTTTCCACAATACTCAAATTGTTTCTTCCTAACTCCTTGCAGTGTTTTCTCCTTGATCTGGGAACTCTGGAATTTAGCTATAATATTCCTAGGAGTTTTCTTTTGGGGATCTTTTTCAAGAGGCAATCCATGAATTCTTTCAGTTTCTATTTTGCCCTCTGGTTCCAGGATTATCGGGGCAATTTTGCTTGATAATTTCTTGAAATATGGTGTCTAAGCTCTTTTTTTGATCATGGCTTTTGGGTAGTCTGATAATTTTAAAATTATCTCTCCTGAATCTGTTTTCCAGGTCAGTGGTTTTCCATGGAGATATTTCACATTGCCTTCTATTTTTTCATTTGTTTGGATCTGTTTTAGAGTATCTTGATTTTTCATAAAGTCATTAGCTTTCAGTTGCTCCAATCTAATTTTGAAAGAATTATTCTCTTCAGTGAGTTTTTGAAATTCCTTTTCCATCTGGCAAATTTGGCTTTTAAAAGCATTCTTCTCCTCATTGGCTTTTTGAGCCTCTTTTGCCATTTGAGTTAGTCTATTTTTAAGGTGTTATTTTCTTCAGTATTTTGGGGGGTCTCCTTTGGCAGACTGTTGACTCTCTTTTCATGATTTTCTTGCATCATTCTCATTTCTCTTCTAAGTTTTTCCTCCACTTCTCTTACTTGATTTTCAAAATCCTTATTGAGCTCTTCCATGGCCTGTAACCAATTCATATTTTTCTTGGAAGCTTTTGATGCAGGAGTTCTGACTTTGTTGTCTTCCTCCCACTCCATGCCTTGATACTTTTTGTCCCCCCCAAAAGGATTCTGTTGTCTGTTTGTGCTTCCATTGCTTGCTCATATTGACAGCCAATTATTTGACTTTTGAGCTCTTTGCCACGGTGGAACTCTGCTTCCAGAATAGAGAGAGCTATGTCCCAAATCACTGGGGTTTTGACAGCTGCTAGAGCTATTAGATGGGCACCCTCTCTACAGCCCCCACATGCTCTGTCTCATCGGCTACACACCCCAGGACTACCACCCAAGATCTTGATCCAGATCCAAGCAGGTCAAAGCAGGAGCGCTTAGCTTAGACTCCCCCCCCCCTCGCTGTGGGACAGCCCTAGGGCTAAAACCCGGCTCAGGTGTGCCTGCCCTCGCTGAAGTGTCCTACAGTGGACCCTTCTTGTCAGCCTTCAGGGCTTCCTTTAGCAGGAGCTTTGGAGGTGGAAGCTGGAGCAGTGTTGAAGTGCTGTTTCTACTCTGCCATCTTGGCTCCACCCCCCACCATCATTGTTACAATGTTACTGTTACCCTATACAATGTTCTCCTGGTCCTGCTCACGTCACTAGCATCAGTTCATGTAAGTCTTTCCCGGTTTTTCCAAAATCTGCTTGCTCATCCTTTCTTAAAGCACAATAGTATTCTATTACATTCATTTACCACAATTTGTTCAAACATTCCCCAATTGATAGGCATCCCATCAATTTCCAATTCTTTGCCACCACAAAAAAGAGCTACTATAAATATTTTTGTACATGTAGGTTCTTTTACCTTTTTATGATGTCTTTGGGATACAGACCTAGAAGTGGTATTGCTAGGTCAAAGGGCATGCACTGTTTTTATAGCCCTTTGGGTATAGTTCCAAATTGTTCTCCAGAATGGTTGGATCAGTTCACAACTCTACCAACAATGCATTAGTGTTCCAGTTTTTGAGGGAGCACATTTTGAAGGCTTTGAATGCCAAACAGAGCATTTTCTATTTAATCCTGGAGGTTAGAGGAGCTATTGAAGTTGATTGAATGGGAGGGGTGTGTGTGTGTGTGTGAGACATGGAAACTAATGGGATCACCAAGTGAAAGAATGTAGAAAGAGAAGAGAAGAGAAGAAAGCTCCAGACACTCACCATTAGTGGGAATAACCTGGAAGAAGATCCAACAAAGGAGACTGAAAAGGAGGGGTCAGATAGGCAGGAGGAGAACCAGGAGACCTGGAAAGAAGATAAGATGGAGGAGGGGGAAGGTGTCAATAGTGTCAAAGGCTGCAGAGAAGCAAAGAAGGATGAGAACTTAGAAGAACCCATTGGGTTTGGCAGCTAAGAGATTATTGGTGACTTTAGAGAGAACAATTTCATGTGAATGATGAGGACAGAAGGCAGACTGCTAAGAGTTAAGAAGACAATGAGAAGAAAGGAAGTATGGGCTTTCCTGGATGATCTCAGGTTGTATAAACACAAAGGGAGGAGACATATGGGATGGTAGCTAGTGGGCACAGATGGATCAGGTGAAGGTTTTTGGGGGCATTGCCAAATGGCCATTGCCAAATCCAGGCGCCTTTTCTCAATCCTCATTCTCCTTGACCTCTGTGCAGCCTTTGACAGTGGTAACCGCTGTCTCTTCTGCAATACTCTCTTCTCTCTAGGTTTTTGGGACATTTCTGTGTCTCTCTCTCTCTTGGTTCTCCTCCTCCCTCTCTAACCTCTGCTTCTCAACATCCTTTGTAGGCAGTAGGGAAGGAGACAGTAGACAGGGAAGGAATGAAGGTAAAGAAGGTAAGGAAGAGACTGGAGATGCTGAAGGAGGCGGTCTGTTGGAGGAGGCTGGACAGAGTGGGATCACTCATGCAGTTGGCCTTGGTGAGGAAGTCGGGCACTTCTTCATTGGAAAGGGGGTGAAGGAGGAGATGATGGCAGACAGCATCTGAGCACCAGGAGAGGAGGAGAGGAGGAGGTACTCATAGAAAATGGCCTCAATCTTTTCAACAAATTATGAGGGAAGGTTGAGTGGGTCACATTCTGTTTCTTTCAACCCAGCTACAGAATTGAAAGTTCAAGGGGTGGGGCAGTTAGAGCGCTACCCTGGGATCTAGGAAGGTGCAGGTTCAAATCCTGTTTCTGACCCTTCACAGCCTCCCTCTAACTTGCTTTTCCAGGCTCATTCCAAATTATTCTCTTCTATCCGCTTGACAGGTCAGCCATACTGGCCTTCTTGGACTTACATGGCATATAAAACACCATCTGTCAACTCTGTGCTTTGGTACAGATATCCCCCAGGCCTGAAATGTACCTCCTTCTCGTCTTTGCCTTTTGCATTTCCCAGTTTTCTTCAAAACTCAGCTCAGGCACTCCCTTGTACAAGAAGCTATGGGCCACCTGTGCCTACCTCCCCACCCCTTCAGCCCCTACAGCACTCTCCCTTCCCAAACCAACCAAAGTATTAGTCGTTTTTCAGTTATGTCTTGACTCTACATGACCCCTTTGGAGTTTTCTTGGCAAAGATACTGTGGTTTGCCATTTCCTTCTCCAGCTCATTTTGCAGTTGAGGAAACTGAGGCATGCAGAGCTAAGTGACTTGTCCAGGATTACACCGTTAGGAAGTGTCTGAGTCCAGACTAGAACTCATGAAGATGAGTCTTCCTGAGTCCAGGCCCAGCACTCTATCCACTGCACCACCCAACTGCCCAATAACTTAAACATTTGAGGGTCTTCTCTAGTTGTCCTGATCTCTATCTGGTCATTGGACCCAGATGGCTCCAGAGGAGACAGTGAGGCTGGTGACTTTGTGCAGCCTGCCTCACTTAAATTTGATTCACTTGCATGTCATGGCACCACCTCCCTGACATCATGATCCTCTTCCCGTTCAAAGGACAAATGCCAACACCTTGAATATTTGCTTTGTGTCCATTCACAACAATTTATGTCAATGCATGTTGTTTCTTCAGAAGAGTGGAAGCTTTTTGAGGGAGGGGGTTGTTTTGCTTTGTCTTTGTACCCCTAGTGCTTAGTACATAGAATACTTGATACATAGAATAAATGCAGTGACTGACTCATTAGCTCAATCAGAATTTGGTTTAGAACCAGAAAAGACTTAGAAGTCAGCTTTTAAAGATACAGAAACGGAGGCTGGTGGGGTTCGTGAGTGTCTCAAGTGTGCCTGGGTAGGAAGCATCAGTGTAAGGTGTCTAACAGAGTACTGGCTCTGGGTCCGGCAGCTCTCAGGACCCTCGGAGCCTCAGGCAGCTCCTTAAGACACTCGGTGGGACTTGGAGTCTAAGGCCCCAGGCTTCAATCTTAGTTCTGCCACCTGTACCTGTGAGACTTTAACCAAGTCATTAGCCTTTCTGGGCTTCCGTTTATCCCTAAAGTGAAGGTGTTGGTTGTGTCTTGGACTTCTTGGGCAGACAGCGGAATCCTATGGATGTCTTCTTCAAATGATGCTCTGGGGTTTAAAAAAAATTCATAATGGAAGGAAATGCTAAATTTCAGGAAAGGTCTGTGAAAATAAACACATACATTTTCCCACTGAAGTTCATGGATCTCCTAAGATCCATCCATAGATCCCCTCTCCCCCAAGGGATTAAGAGCCCCTGGACTAGACAAAATCTACATCTATAATCCTAAATTGTGGTTGGGTTGTGGGTTGCAGTCAGTTCTGTGGAGGGCTTTTCACACTGATGATTCTTAATAATGAAGCCCTGGGGTGCTCAGGCTTCCATCTCTAAGAACAACACACAGCCGGCAGTCCACGTGTGACTCCCAGGTTAGAGCTTGTCTACAGCCCTCCTGGGACCTAAGGCAAGAGATAGTGTGGCCCCACTGTGGGCATGGAGGGCAGCAGTGTGAGATGCTGAGCCACTTGTCCATGCTCTCCCCAGATTCTGAACCCTCCTCCTTCTCCTGCCACTGACCGCTCTTTGTACAACACAGAGATGTTCTACTCTTCAAACATCCCTTCGACCACGAGATCATACAGGTACGTGGTCATCCTACCCATCCCGCTGGGGGAGCTGCAGCCCCTGTGCCTGCCGGGCAACAATAGGGGTCCCACGTGACACACAGAAAGAAAATGAGGACATTGATTTGTTCGGGGTCATGGGGCCTGAAACCAGGTTCCTGGTTCCTGCTTTGTGGGTGAATCCTCAGATTGGATTGTTGATTTAACAGGATCATAGATTGGTGGCTGGACACTTAGTCCCCTTTTATGGATGAGGAGACTGATAGCCAGGGAGTTTTAAGTGACTTGCTCAGGATCCTACATACACATAATGAGCAAGCATCAGGGGTGGGATGTAAAGCCTGGTCCTCTGCCATAGCTTATTCCATAGGATTAGGTCAATCTCCATCCAGGATTTACTATGCACTGGAGGGAGCAGGCGTGGCCTTCTGTTTCCTCACCACTAAGCCAGTCCTGGGCAGACACAGGTGCATGCGCTCAAGCCCTGCCCAAAGGGCTGGTGCAGTAGCAGGCAGGCGGGAGGGGGATCTTGGTAGGGCTGCCAGCCGGCTCCTAGGATTTCCCAACCAGGGAGCTGTCCAGTACAGTGGTCTTCTGCCCCCTCGTGGCTGATCTTAGAAACAGCCTCAGTAGATGGCGGCCACCAAGTTTGAGAATCCGACCAGGAGACCTGGGGCTCAGGCTTCCAGCCCCAGGAAGCACTGGTAAAGAGCTGGACAAGACCTCAGTCTCTGAGGAACCAGGTCCAGAGAAGAGACCTGCCTGCCCAGGAAGCCCTGGGCCTTATCGATAGTAGTACTAATTGGTTACTGCTTAATAACGGTGAGGGTGGTCTAAAAGCTCCCCAGGGCCGCGGGTCCATCTTGTCTCATGCCCTCATTGTACAGAGGGGGAGAAATGATTTGCCCAGTCACGTGTATCGTAATTGTCAAGTGCAGAATTTGAATTCCATAGTGCTGTAAGTTCCATAAAGCAGTCGTGGAAACCTGGTGAGTTAAGTGGCTCTAAGTAGGAATATCCCCATCAGAGGTACAGCGCTGTGAGCTTGCCAGGGCCGGCCCAGCTGGGAGTTGCCCCTGGTCTTTGAACTCCAGGTCCCAGGGCTTTCTTCCGTGTATCCTCCAGGGTCCAGCTGCCCCTGCCCAAGGCCCCGGGCCTGCCTCATCTCCTGGGTGAATGGACATTGGCCTCCTGGCACCAACGGCCTTGTTTTCCCTCTTCCCTTTCCAGACCCTACGTCATCAGAGGGATCGCGCCCCCCACGACGCCCTGCAGCACCGACGTCTGTGACAGCGACTGCACAACCAGCCGCTGGAAGGCCAGCAAATACTACATGGATCTGAACTCGGACTCGGACCCCTACCCGCCCCCGCCCACGCCCCACAGCCAGTACCTGTCGGCGGAGGAGAGCTGCCCGCCTTCGCCAGCCACAGAGCGCAGCTACTTCCATCTCTTCCCACCCCCACCGTCCCCCTGCACGGACTCCTCCTGACCTCGGCCCCACCCCTGGGCCTGCTTCTCCCCTCTCCCCCTGTAAATATTTTTAAATATGAACAAAGAAAAAATATATTTTATGATTTTAAAAAATAAATAAATATGGTTGGGATTTTAAAACACAAAAAATGTGAATAATACCAGGGTGGGCAGGGTTGTGAAAACTTTGTACAGTCGAAAAATATTTATAAATTTACTTTTTTAACTTAATTCCCTTTCTGTGCTGCTTGACTTGGGTTCAGAGCCTCTAGGCGGCGTGCCTGTGGCCCGTGTTTATCCGGAGACGTCAGTGGGTTTCAAGTCGTCAGTTCATTCAGGGGATCCCACTGGATTGTGGGACGTAAGTGACTTAGGGTCAGCACTACAATTAAAGCGGAGGGAGAAGCCGACTAGAGAGAGACCCTTTTCCCCAGAGTTGGTGCACACCAAGACACCATAGTCAGTGGTGGAAGTGGTGCGTTTTATCCAGAATTCTAATCACCCGGAACCCTCAGGGCTGAGCTTGGTGGGCTCAGGCTTGGTGGAATCCAGCGAAGCCTCCTCCTTGCAGTGCTCAGCTGTTTTCAGTCCTGTCCAGACCCCAATGGGGTCTTCTTGACAAAGACCCTACAGAGGTTCACCATTTCCTTCTCCATTTCATAGATGAGCAGAGACAGACAGGGTGGCATGATTTGACCAGCATTCCACAGCCAGTCACTGTCTGAGGCTAAATTTGAATTTAGGAGGATGAGCTTTCTTGACTTCTGGCTCGTGGCTCTAGACCCTGCACCGTCCAACCAGAGGCTAGCTGAGCAGGGGAATCATGGGGTGGAGGGAAGGCTAGGACACAAGGCTGAGAACCCTAAGGGGCCTCAGGGACCACCTAGTCCCACCCAGACCTGAACTGGAGCCTTGGGCATATTATACCCAACATGGGTCATCCAGCCCTTGCTGTGAGGGGAACCAGCCAACTCCCAAGACCACCCAGGATACTTTGGAACAGCTTGAGAATTGGCCTTCTATCCAGCTTAACTTACTCTTTGCAGTTACCACCCTTAGAGAGGATATAATTCAACCTCATGGTTCTACCAAGAAAGAAGCTGAAGCCTCAGGAGATGATGGGCCATGCCCAAATTCATACAAGTGGACTCTATCTACAATTTAATTCAACAAACATTTGTTTAGCCAGCAATCATCTCCAACAGGCTGACCACCTGGTGGTGAAAGGTCATTGGCCCAATAGCTTGTGGAACATAAAACTATAAAATGGTGCCACACCTGCTTCCTTGATAGTCTTGTGGGCCAGAGGAGCAGGACAAGGTGCAGAGAATCCCACAGTTCTTGGTCCCTCCACAAGCTTCACTTTGACACTTGGTCTCTGTAAGAATGGGATCCTTGTTGAGTACCCGGTGTAGGCGCGGCATTGTAGCAATCTGGACATTCTTGGTAGAAATGAAAGCAGAAGAAAGGAATTCTAGCTTGTGGAAGGCTGGCTCCCAGGGGCTGCCTCAAGAGGCAAAGAAAGAAGCTGGGAGTAAGAAATCTCATTTCATGGCCAGTGGTTCCTCACCTGCTCCAGTGCTAATGACAGGTGTTTGCAAAAAATGCCATTGTGGAAATAATGGCATCTTTGGGACCACCATCAGCTGCTTAAGGCCAAGACTGCGCAGAAATTTGAGGGAGAGTTTGATAAGACTTTCTAAGCTGGGAGTTGGGTTTTTTTTCTTAATACTTTATTTTTCCCTGACTAAATGTTAAAACAATTTTAAACATTTGGTTTTTTTTAAAGTCTTGCGTTCCAAATTCTGTCCCTCCATCCCTCCCTCCCTGAGATGGTAAGTAATCTGATATAGGCTGTACGTGGTAGGCCAGGAGTTCTTACCCTGGGCTCTGTGAACTGACTCCAGGCACAGTCAATAGAGCCCTGGGCCTGGAGTCGAGACCTGAGTTCAAATCTGGATTCAGACACTTATTAGGTATATAGCCCTAGACAAGACAGTTAATCTCTATCTACCTGACACTCCCCACTGTAAAGGGAGGCATAATACCAACACCTGCCTCCCAGGGTTGTTGTGAGGACAATTGTAAAGTGCTTAGCACGGTGTTTGGCACACAGGGGCTGTGTCAAAGTTAGCTATTATTTACAATTTTTTGATGACTATTTCAGCAGAATTGGTTTTCTTTGTTATCCTCTGTGTTTTGTCCTATGTATTTAAAAGCATTATTCTGGGGCAGTTAAGTGGCACAGTGGACAGAACACCAACCTTGGAGTCAGAATCTGGCCTCAGACACTTACTGTATGACTCTGGGCAAGTCACTTAATCCTGATTGCCTCAAAACCAAAAAGGCAACAACCAGCTCCCATCCTCCACTCCTACTTGCTCGTCTCTACATAATCTTTTGGGGGGTTATACATGTATAAATCGAGGTCATCCTCAGTCAGGATGTGTATTAGCGATTAGGGGGCAACAAGAATAATTTCACAAATGATGTTTGATAACGGGCCACACCTTGACTGACTCGTAATTGACTGAAAGATGGAGATGATGAAGTCCTGTTGTGGTTAGCGTTTATTGATTCTGAAATCAGACGCGGGGGAACATACGAGCGCCTGACAGGTTCTTTCACATCAGCATTGGAATTCAAGGTTCCTCGATGGATGTAACCACAGAAGTATCTCTATTTGGTGACCTTTTGATCATAAACATTGTCTGTGGCATAAAACTAGGAGATGTGTGGTTGCCAAAGGTAACTCCCACAGTGATAGAAAAGACCCAGACCAAGGAGGAATTTTGTGAAGATGCTGAGGCCCTTTTGTTGGTGAATTAAATTGTGTTGTCTTCATCAGGCCCCAAGGTATTGCAGAGACTCTGGGACTGATCTCTACCTTCTCAGAGGAGGTTGGCCTTACCATCTACACAGCAAAGACCAAGTGTGTGGAGGATGTCTTTTGCTGGAATTTGAACATGCATCTAAATGGCTGTTTGTCCAACAGGATGTGTTATCTGGAATGGATTTCTAATACAGATAATACAGGTGGACATTCAGCTGTGTCTAGAATGGGAAAGGAGGAGGAGGATGGGCTGGATTGCCTTTGGAAAACTGCAAAGCTCTTTTACTGATCCCACGTTTCCCATAAGAGCAAAAGGCCATTTTGTAAATACAAACATTTTGCCCAGGTTGCTATATAGCAGTGAAACCTGGGACCTCCTTGTCTATGAAGAATTAGAGACATGAGCATCATACAGATGGTGATGGAGAAGTTCACAGTGGTTTGAGCAGCCATGATACAGAACCAATGAGAAAATCTGAAAATGAAGAGGAGAAAAGGGTGTTATCCAGGAATTGTGAGACAAGAAGATAGGCTAGTGATGGGAAGAAGGCAAAGCAAGACAGGTGCCCAGTCAGAGGGCTCCACTGGTACCCTCATGGTGTCAGAGAAAACCCAGGAAGACTTCCAGCATGCTGGGTGGACCCCCTGTGATGAACACTAGGATGGATACAGATAAGAGTCCCAGATGATGGGTGGGGGGGTTGGCCTGGAAGTTGACCTGTTTAGGTGGAGAAGATATGTAGATAGGCAAACTGGGGGACCACAGCCTTGAAAGACAAGCTGAGGTCAGATGATGGAGTAGGCAATACCAAACACAGGAGTTTCTATGTTATTCTAAAAACAATAGGACCATAGTAACCTAGTGTTTGACAAGCCCAAAGATCCAAGACTTTGGGACAAGAAATCAGTATTTGACAAAAATTGCTAGGAAGACCGAAGAGCAGTTTAGCAGAAACGAGGTGAAGACCAACATCTCACACTGTATCCTGAGATAAGGTCAATATTGGTACATGGTTTGAACATAAGGAGTAATATCATAAGTAAACTAGGGGAGCATGAAATATTGTACCTGTTAGATCTATGGACAGGGGAAGAATTTAGGACCAAATAAGAGATTCATTACAGAATGTAAAATGGATAATTGTGATTATATCAGATTTAAAAGGCATCGTAAAAACAAAACCAATGTAGCCAAGATTAGAAGGAAAGCAGAAAAATGGGGGAAAATTTTTACAGCAAGTTTCTATGATAAAGAATGTATTTCTTATATAGAGAATTGGGCCAACTTTATAAGAATACTAGTCATTCCCCAACTGACAAATGGTCAAGGGTTGTAAATAAACAGTTTTCAAAAGAAGAAACTAAAGCTGTCTATAGTCATATGGAAAAAAATGCTCTAAGTCACAATTGATTAGAGGGAGGCAAATTAAAAGAACTCTGAGGTGCCACATCACACCTACCAGAGTGGCTGAAAAGTGACAGAAAAGGAAAATGACAAACGTTGGAGAGGATGTGGAAAAATGGAGACATTAATGCATTGTTGGTGGAGTTGTGACCTGATCCAACCATTCTGGAGAGCAATCTGGAACTATGTCCAAAGCACAAAACTATGCAAATCCTTTGCTCCAGTAACATGACTATTAGGTCTACACCCCAATGAGATTAAATTAAAAGGAAAGATAGATAGATACACATATACATATATGTATAATATTTATAGCAGCTCTTTCTGTGATGACAAAGAATTGGAAATTGAGGAATGCCCATCAATTGTGGAATGACTGAACAAGTTGTGATGGTGTAACATACACCATCACAATAGTATTCCGATGTAATACTATCGTGCTATAAGAAATGAAGAGCAGGATGTTCTCAGAAAAACCTGGGAAGACTTACACGAACTGATGCTGAGTGAAGTGAGCCAAAGCAGCAGATCATTGCACACAGTAACAGCAATAATGTACAATCATCGGCTGTGAATGACTTAGCCATTCTCAGCAGTACAATGACCTAAAACCATTCCAAAGGACTTAAGATGAAAAATGCTATCCACATCCGGAGAAAGAACTGATGGAGTCTGAATGCAGATGGAAGCATGGTTTTTTTTTAAACGTTCCTTATTCTTGTTTTTTGGTCTGTGTTTTCTTTTGCAACATGGCTAACATGGAGATATTCTGTATGACTGCACATATATAATCTATGTCAAGTTGTTTGCCTTCTCAAGAAGAGGGGATGGTAGGGAGAGAGGAAGAGAATATGGAACTCAAAATAGAAAGAAAACAAATGTTAAAGATTTTTGTTTATATGTAATCGAGAGAAATTAAATTTAAATTAAAGTAGGGAGAACCAAGGCAGGTAGCGGAGAGCCAAGATGGCAGATGAAAGGCAGCAGCCCAGCTGAACTCTCCCAACATTTCTATCCAAACAACTTTAAAATAGCCCCCCAAATCAAATGTTGGATAGCAACCAAAAGCCAACCAAAGGTGAGTGAGCCATTTTCCCAGCCTAGGACAGCTTAGGAGGATAGCTTGAGAGGTCTTTGCCACTGGGGTGGGGGCAGCCCAGGCTGCAGCAGCAGCACCAGCTGGGGGATTGGAAGAAGCTGTGACAGCAGCAGTGGCAGCTTTGGGAGCTCTCAGCCCAGAGGGAGCTGAAGGGACTCTCCCTAGGTCCCTCAGGGGCTAAGGAGCCTGGTGGGGGTCCAAGCCCAGATCTGTTGGCCCCGTCTAGCACTCTTACCATCACAATGGTCTCTTGTCTAAGCCTCTCATTTTGGCTACTTGGGAGCTGAGGCCCAGAGAGGGTCAGTAAATTGCCCAAGGTCATACAGCTTTCTGGTAGCAGGTCCTACAGCCAGAGCTGAGCATCCTGCCATGTAGGTCATGGTGCCTGGGAGCAGAAGGGAAAGAAACAATCTGTCTAGAAGCCGTTGGAGGAGGCATCTATTTCTTAAATAGGTGTGAGCCTCCCTGGCACATCTGCCCAGGGCCCTGAGGTCTCCCTGCCTCAGTGACCCCTGGCCCTTTCCTTGGGGAGATACCCGGCATGCCAGCGCTGCACCAGGCTGCTCTCCAAAGGGAGGGTGCTGGGTCAGCTCCAGCCTGGCAAACCATGTGGATTGGCATGCTGAAAATCTGCACTTCAGTCTTGGCTTTGCTATGTGCTGCCTCTAGGACCCCAGTTCGGAAAGTGCTACCTCTCCTGGGCTTCAGTTTCTGCTCCGTAAAATGGCTGGGGGTGGTGGTGGTGGTGGAGGGGAAGGAGACAGACTATTGGACTGATAAGGAACCAACAAGTTCCAAAGCCCAGCATCTCCCTTTGTTTTGTCTTCTCTGGTCTGTCCTGCCCTCAGTAGCTGTCAAACTGATGAGACCAAAGCACAGACTTGCAGGTGGTACTCCCCTGCCCTAGAAGCTTCAGGGATTCACTGCTGCCTCCAGGATAAAAAACAAAGCAAACCCCCTCCCCACCCCTGTTTGGCACTTAAGGTATTCCACCCCATCTTCCCTCTCCCATTGGCATCACCATCACCATTACCACCATTCCCACCATCATCATCCCCACTGCTACCATCCCCACCATCCCCCCCCACTACCACCACCACCATCATCATCCCCACCATCCCCATCCCCCCATCATCATCCCCACCCC
>JAQQSW010010556.1:0-12966 GCA_028646575.1 Pseudocheirus occidentalis | reverse complement strand
ATTTCATTTGATACAACAACCCTGAAGGATAGTCACCATCATTATGCCATTTTCCAGATGTTACATGAGAGGTTACATGATTGGTCTAATATCATGGAGCTAATAAGTATCTGAAGCAGAAACAAAACTCTATCTTCTGTGCCCCAGGAGACTTCAAGTGTTAGCATGGAGCATGTTGTTGTGATTGTTGTTGAGTCATTTCAGTCAAGTCCTACTCTTTGTGACCCCATATGGGGTTTTCTTGGCAAACATAGTGGAGTAGTTTTCCATTTTCTTCTCCAGGTCCTTTTACAGATGTGAAAATTGAGGCAAACAGTACTAAACAACTTGCCCAGGGTCCCACTGCTAGCATATGTAGCAAGTGTTCAATAAACGCTTATTGATTTGATTTAACTTGCAGTCTCTAAGCTGCGAAGAGGTGCTTGTCCTTATTGGTAAAGGAAATTCTTCACCGTGATTCCCAGGTTTATTCAAACAGCAAAATCCACACAATATTAATCTTGTAGTTTATTTTAAAGAATATGTTTTTAATACTTTAAAGAGTTGTATGAAGGTGAGCTTTTACTTATAATGTATAACTGTATCATAAGTCTTTTTGTTTATCTGGGCTAAAGAAGAATAACCAGCCCTCTGTCCCCTAACTAGGGACAGAAGCATCTCCCTCCAGATCCTTATTTTTGCAAAGATTTCCTTTTCTTTCAAGCACACTCCTATGTTTCTAAATCATTGACAGGAAGATGATTCCTCATGATGGTCCTTGTATCTTGTCCAGGAGTGGCAGATAATAATTTCCCTTGCATTTTGCAATTCGCCTAACTCGGGTCTGTATTCCCTCCCGTGTTTTTTATCCTAGATTTATCCTTATCAAGTGTCATTCTTTTGCATCCTGACCATTTCCAGGGTTTATTCAGGTTATTTGCATTTTCATCTTTTCTTCTTTTGAAAGTTAATGGAGTTGAAAATTGGTGCCAGGGAGGGGTGAATAGTGATTGGAGGTTGGTGATGAGAAGTGAGGCTGGGAGTAGAGTGAATTGAATTTCAGTTCCATTGGGCACAGAAGAGAAGGAACAGAGAGGTCCCACCCCCGAATAGCACCCCAAGGAATAAATGCTTGCTAACTCACCTGGAATTCCAATGAGTCATCCTGTGTGTTTTCTTTTTTCTTTTTTTAAGCTGCTCTTCTGAGCAAATATTTAATATCTTGTTGCTGTTAATAGGACTTCGTCCCATTACAGAGCTGAAGCTTCATTTCTTTTATGAAATATTTCATGGCCTCCTTAGTATGAGATGATGAATAATTAAAACTAAGCTATACTTGTCAAAATAAATGAACACAGCACATTGGGAAAGACCAGCTCTTTGGTTCCTTTCAGCCCAGGCTTTTGCTTACTTTCCCGCTTTGTGCTATTTGGTGCTATGCAGCAGCTATCCCAGCTATTAGTGAGCATTAGAGAGCTCATTTCATATTTGTTTTGTTGAACCGAGATCAGAGAAGAAACCAATTAGATCTAAAGACCTACAAGCTAGTTTGTCTGGTACTTTAGCATAAAAAAATCCAAAAAGCTTATGAAGTCGGCTCATTTCCTTGCAATCTATTCATAATTGCTTGTAGCATTATTGTCAACTTTGCTGATGTTCTCATATACTGTGTTATTAAAATGACATAAATGTACACTCTTTAGACCATTATCTATGTTGACAAGGGTTTGAGAAAGCTATCTCTGACAGAGGGAACTGAGAGTCTCCTCTATCAAACTCATTCTGCTGGTTTTTTCCCTCTTATACCTTGCCACAACTACCATCTGGGAGAAAAGCTTTAACATCAACACCAACTATTCTAAGTCAAGCAGAATTGGTTCAAAACAGCCCTTAATAACTGCATGGCATGTTGCAAATAACATAAGACATGCTGGGCTCATTGTTCTCTCCTTCCAGGAGAGTGTTACTCCGATTTCAAAAATAGTTGCTTAATTTTCCAATAGAATTGTATACCTGGAGGATGTCTGGACATCCCTCATTTGTACTGCTTTTTATTATTGTCAGAACTGATCAAATAAATCTGCCTGAGTGTCTGTGTGTGGGATGCATGCAGAAAGTGATTTTTATTTTTACCCAATGATTCCCAAACATGCTGTCTCCTTCATTTTGTTTTTCATTCCCTTGTCTTTAGTTCCTTTGCAACTTGCCTCAGAATTTGCATTGTCTCTACTCATTACAGAAACCTTTTTGTGGCTGGTGAAATGTGGTTTTCCTTGGCCAGATAAAGAGCTGTTTCCCCTTTGTATTCCCTCTGTGCTTCTCTTCATTTTTCTATGTTGAAATTGCAAATATATTTCTATCCTCTCTGTACAGTACATTTCATTTGGTTACTTATTGAAAACTAGTTGATAAAGTAATATATAAGAGCTATCCAAAGTGCCACGTCCATTTTCGGTTCTGGATCCCTCACCAGACAAAATTTTCCAGATGATTTTCATTTTCCTTGCCAGGTTCATTGCCGTCAGATAATTTGGAATTTTAAAAAGAATTTCCGGAACTTGCATTCTGAGCTGCAGATGTTTTTGACTGATGAAAAATGCCAGTGCAAACTTATCTTCCCTAGCTTTCTGAACTAAAGCAAGAAGTTCAGGTAATAATATTAATAACTGAACTTTATGTAACACTTTATACGGTGGTTTTTTATATATTATTGTTCTGGCATGGTTTATCTGTGACTATCTCCCATGGTATCCCCCTTCATTTTCACCCACTGGTTTCCTAGGATTCCTTAAGGTCCTAATTAAAATCCCATCTTCTATGAGAAGCCTTTGCAAACCCGTCTTAATTCTAGTGCCTTTCTTTTACCAATTATTTCTTATTTTTCCCCTGTATATCATTTAGTTGTACACATCCACTTGTTTATTGTCAGCTTCATTAAATTGTGAACTTTTTGAAAGCAGGGACAGTCTTTTACCTCTTTTAGTATCCTTAGCACTTAGTTTTCTTAGCACTAGCCAGATAAAAGAAAGCTGAGTTTTGAATATTAGAACCCAGAGTTCCACTGCTTATGAGCTTGCATTATGTCCTAAGGCAAAGGTCTTCAACTTTTTAGATTCATAAAATGAAGATATTGGACTAGATAGAATTGGAGGAGCCTTCAAAATCTCAAATAATGATGCTAATGTCCTATGATGACATTTACACCTCAGAACAACAATCCTGTGAGGAAGGTAGCATCATATTATTATTCTTACCCTACAGAGGTAAGTTGTAAGTGATTTGCCCAAGATTGCACAACTACTCAGAGGCATATGTATATGGTGTAACAGGTACACTAAGGCATAATTCCTTGCCAGTCCCTAAACATTTAGTTAGTACTATGTGCTAATCACGGTGTCTAGTTCTTAAGGGTACTAAGAAGGGCAAAAGACAGTTCCTGCCCTCAAGGAACTCGTGATCTAATGGAGCATACAACAACCAAAAAAGTATGTACAAAGAAGCTATACATGGTGGGAAAATAAGAATAATTTATAGAGCGATGGAGCTAGAATCAAGATGTTTTGGGAAAGGTTTCCATAAAAGGTAAGATTTTAAGTGTGATTTTTGAAAGACAGGGAAATCATTTGCTGAAGGTGAAGAGAGAAATCATGGGAGACAGAGAAAATACCCAGAGAGGAGAGATGGAGCGTCTTGATTGAGGAACAGCAGAGAGGCCAACATCACCAGTGCTTACTCCAGAAAGGGAAGAGAGGAAGGACAAGCAGCTCTACCTGCAAATTTTTGCAATAGTCAAAGCATGGGGAGATGAGACCCCAAACCAGGGTTATGGCAGTATTAGAATAAGTGAATGAGGAATATTAAAGTAAGGTTATGAAGGTAAAAATCAACAGACCTTGAAAACATATTGGTTATGAAGGGGTGAGCGATAGTGAGGAGTTGAGGATGATACCTGGATGTGAGCCTGACTGACGATGAAGATGGAGTTGCCCTTGACAGTAATAGATAAGTTCCAGCGTGGAGTGGCTTCAAGGGAAAGATAATGAGTTCCACTGTGTACATGTTGAGGTTAAGGTCTCAAGTATGTCTGAAAAGGCAGTTATAGATGAGAGATTGGACATTTGCAGAGAAGTGGGAGTAAGGTAGATAGAATTAAGAATTGACACACTAGAGAGCATAATTAAATCCATGGGAGCTGATGAGATCACCAAGTGAAATTGTGTAGAAGGAGAAGAGAAAAGGGCCTAGATGGAACCCTGAGGGACACCTATGGTTAGAGGCTGTGACCTGGATGAGCATTCAGCAAAGGAAGCTAATTCCTGACTTTTGATTATTATATCTCATTACTGTTAATAAGATTTCCCATTATAGAGCTGAGGCTTCATTTCTTTTATGAAATATTCTATGACCTCCTTAGTACCATATGATGAATAATTAAACTAAGCTGCACTTCTTAAAGTAAATGAACATAGCACAAAGGGAATGCGGACATGGGTAGGAGAACCAGAAAAGAGCAGTGTTCTGAGAACCTAGAAAGAAGACAGTATGAAGGAGAAGAAGAGGGTAATCAATAATGTCAAAGGCTGCAGAGAGATCTAGGAGAATGAGGACTGAGAAAAAAGCCATTGGAATTGGTAACTCTGGAAAGAGAATTTTCAATGTAATGTTGAGGTCAGAAGCTATATTGGAAGAGATTAAGAAGTAAGTAAAAAGAGAAAGTAGAGACACTCATTTTTAGATGGCCTTTTCAAGGAGTTTGATTACAAAGAGTAGAAAATTTATTTAATGATCATTAGTGGAGATGGAAGGATCAAGTGAGGTCTTTTTGAGGATGAGGGAAATGGAAGCATGTTTTAGGAAGTAGCCAGTAGGAAGGAAGAGATTGAAGATAAGTGATATAGTAGGAATGAAGGAAGGGGAAATCTGTTGGAGAAAACAGATAGAATGGAATTGCTAGTGCAAGTTGAAGGTAGGCCTTGGTAAGGAGTAAGGTTACTTTGTCTAAGACAAGGATGAAGAAGGAAACGTTCAAGATAAGCAAAAAGGGATCTTGGCAAATGGCTTCCTTTTTTTCTGTAAAATATGAATCATGGTTCTTATCTGAGAAGGTGAAGGAAAGGGGAGCCATGAGAAATTTGATGAAAAGTTTTGGAAGAACAATATCTCAAAAGAGTTGTCTTGCATTTTTATTTAATGGCACATGATATTTTTGTTTTAAAATATGAATTTTATTATGCTTAAATTTAGTTAAATATTAGCTTTTTATTTTGATGAAAAAATGTAATGATTACATATCCAAAAACATGTTTATCTTTAAAAATATTCCACAATGCCTTACCTAATGAAATGTGCTGCACTCCCAAGTATGACTATTGTGTCTAAAGTGTAATTTGGATTCATGTCTTAAGGACTTTAAGTCCAACAAATCTCTTCCCGACACTGTCCTTCCTCTGAAGTAGTTCCAGGAAGCTGAGAATAAGGTATTAATTTCTCTATTAATTTCTCTAAATGAGGCTGTATCGTAAAAGATCATCAGTATTTTATTTTTTTCTTCTTTTAAACCTCCCAGTTGGGATACAAATGAGTGATAGCTTTACATAGGTCACTTTGAGTGTCGGTACATTTTTGCCAACTATGCCTTGGGGGGAAAATACTGGAATTTTCCTTTCACATGTTCCTGCAAAGACAAAAAATAAAATAAAATAAAATAAAATAGATTCACCCTCCAAAAAAGAAAGGAATACTGGACTGAGTGTAGAAGACGAGTTAGAGCCTCATTCATGTCCCTTTTTAGCTATGTGAAAATAAACAAATGATGTCACCACTCAGCATCATTTTATTCACCATTAGTGAGTGAAATAATATTAACACTACATTCCACACAGGATTGTTATGAGAAGATAATCCCTTTATGGGATGTTAAAAATGATTTGTTCCTATAAGTACAAATTCATTCATCTCTTTTGGAATAGAAAATGGAATTACCCAGCTTGATCATGGATGATATTCACCAGACTTAGTTCTGAATGAGGTTTGCTTATTTCCTCAAATCAAACCCATCTGTACAAGTTAAGGATTTTCCACCAGTGAGGAAGCTATTAAAAAGAATAAGAGCCAAAGGTTTATTTGGAAAAAAAGACTCAGAACTGCTTTGGAAAATCATTGATTAATTCGATATTTTATTTAGATGTGCTGTCCTTGCATAGTGCATCATGATTAAAGAAGCACCTCAAAAAAGAGATTTTCAACTGAGCTTGCATGGCTTGATGAACACATGTCTACAATGATGTGAATGCATTCATTATAACACAGTTTCAAATGAAGGAAAGTACAAAGTAAATAAGCATAAGGGCTTATTCTATACTATTCAAATAGAAAAAAGATCATATAGCAAGAGTGTTTTCCATTCAGCAAAACAGAAAGTTTTAGGAAGAATCCACTTTGCTTGTGCCTCCAAGACAGCATCAAATCCCATTCCAGCCTCCTGTGGCATTCATGAATTTATGCCCCAGAACCTCAGTATCATCTCATAAGTTAATTGCTACTGCATGTACTGAGGTGATATTGCCTGCTGTTTAAGTAAGACTCAACTCTACTGTCTTTGATGGCACATGCCTAAGATTCTACCTACTGGAGAACTGAGGTGGGTCAGTCTCTTGAGGTCAGGATTTCTGAGCTGTGCTGGGCTATAATGATTACACGTCTGTGTTGAAGCAGTAATAGGTTGAGCCCCCAGTAGCTAAGGACTACAATATTGCCTTAAGAGGAATGCAATGGGACAGGTCAGAATTGAAAGAGGTCAAAGCATTTGTCCCACTCGTAGTGGAATTAGGCCCAGAATAGGGGGAAGAAAAGGGAAGTAAATAAGCATTTATATGGTGTCTACTATGTACCAGGTATGGTACTAAGCATTTTATAAATATTGTCTCAAGCAGCTACTGTTATAATCATCATTTTCCAGTTGAAGAAACTGAGGCAAGCAAAGATGAAGTGAATTGTCCAGAATCACACAGCTTTACTCCCAGCCTGTGCAAGACAGGGAGACCCAGTTTTTAAAGAGACAGACAGAAACTGCAGGATACTCAGAGACACAGACACACAGAACAAGACAGAGACACAGACATGGAGAGAGAGAGAGAGAAAAGACTAAGAAAAAATGATGACTTTTCAATAAGTAATATGATTTGGAATGAAGGCCAAATATCTGCACTTCAAGTTAGAGGAGAATAATTCCAATAAACAATTTTATTTTCAAAGAAACCGTCCTGGAAGTGAATTGACAATTTCCTAAATATTTTATGAATTATGAAATAAAATTTGAAGTTATATGGATAGTTCAATTTTATCTGTCATCTGATTATGTTATAATTTCATATATCTGAAATTCAGTTAACTGGCTCATCACTAGACTTCCTTATTTGGCCACAGAAATTACCAAAGCTTGGTAAATTGCAGAGGGATTGTGATCTTCTTTGGTGATGGAGTAGCCATACTGATGAAGCCACAGGATGACAGTTTATGATAAGCGTGTGATGTGTGTTGTACTTGAGGAATTTATGGCACACAGACATCTCATTACCTCATAACTCACAAACCATGCCCTTAAGATAATGGGGTAGCTATTCAATAAGAGCAACATTTCTGAAATGCTTCTGAAAGGTTTTCATTTCACCAACTCAGCCTTTATTGGAATGCTGACTCTTGGCCATGACAACAAAGGGCCAAGAACAGCCACAAGGTACCAGATACCTAGAGGAGGGACAGATAGATACACCCCCTCTCCTCTGACTGCTTCCCTGCAACTTGGTGCAACAAAGAAGAAAGATGTAATTGGATAATGGAAGTTTCTCATTTGAAAAGTTAAGTCATGCACCCTTTCCTTTGCCATGCCTGAGATCCTCATCTGGGTCAATTTTCTTTGTGCAGCCAAGGGGTTATTAATTCTGTTTGTGTGTGTGTGTGTGTGTGTGTGTGTGAGAGAGAGAGAGAGAGAGAGAGAGAGAGACAGAGAGAGAGAGATGGCCTCCTTAGGAAGTCTGGTAAAGCCTGGCACTAATATGATTCATTGCCTAAATCCATGATTAAAATAAATGTTAAATTTCACTTAGAGGTTAGTGAAAATAGGGATGTTATTTTTTCCCCACCACATGAAATTTATCCATATACCTTGCTCCCACATTAAGAACCCCTAGTGTAGACAAAGCAAATAACTTAATGTTGTTAAGGTTTGCTATTCTAATTACTGGCCTAAGTATTAACTGTTTTGTCTCTTTAAGTATCCCCAGGAAATCTGCCTCCAAAATGAAAATATAAAATTAACCACAAGAAATGCCCAGATGGCACAGGATATCTCAGAAGCAAGTGACTCAGTGCTGTCTGCCACCTCCAGTAATGAACTAAACTCTTCTGCTGTGTCCCCATGGCCATGGTGCTGACGGTCTTTATTCATTGCAGTGATTCAGTTATATGGGCATTTGAGAAAGCAGTGTGATACAGTGAACAGAATCCAGACTTGAAATTAGGAAGATCCAGGTTTAAATCTAGATGTAGACTGTTTTTATCTGTCTGACTTGTTAAGTTAAGCAAGTTAAACAACTTGCTTAACTTGTCTAGGCCGCAGATTCCTCATCTATGGAATGAGGGAATTTGACTCAATGACTTCTAAGAACCTTTCCAACACCAAATCTATGGTGTTAATCTGTCTTCTTATCCGATCATCCAAGACCACCAAATCCCCATACTCAGCCTATGCTGGCAAATTATTTTTGAAGAACTCAATTATACCCCTTTGAAAGAATTCCATTAATTTCTAGAATGGTTCTTAGCTGCCAGAATTTGTTAATTAAGTAAACAGTGAGTTATCCAACTGAGTCCTATTATAGCTGTCCATTTTCACTGGTGTTCTCCAAACAGTCACCACCCCTACCTAAATTGCTAATAGTTCTCCAGCAGAGCCCTTTCCTTTTCCATTAAAAAAATATGCCAGGGAGTTCCTCCAAATTTCTCTTTTACTTATTATATCCTGCCAGAAGTATGTAGGTGGGAGAAGTAATTCATAATGACCAGTGTCTAATCCCACAAACCCCTATAGATATTTTACAATATTTTGACAAATTCAGGTAGAGTCATCTAAATCATTCCCTTAATATGGATCAGAGCATCAGAACAAGCATATAATTGACCTGGAAATTTGACTTTGGTTGGAGCCGCTGTATAGGCAGAGAAAGTAAAACATTTTGATCAGGATGTTTACTGAAGGAGGTCTACAGATATACCCACTCTCCCCTGACAATTTACCTGTACATTGGCAAACTGAGGAAGGGACACAAGATTCTGGCCCAGAGTCTACCACTTCCTCTATTACTGTCTATTGGCTGAGTATGGAATTAGTCAGATGTACTAACCTTGAACCCTACTGGCTATAATGCTAATACTTTTCTGATCACAACAATTGGAGTGCATATCATATTGGAAAAAATTAATAAAACATATATATATATATATATATTTGACTAGAAAAGGTCATAATGCTGAAGAATGTAGCTAATGAATACTCATATTAACATCAAATGAATTTTTCAAATTTGTGATTATAATCTACACCAAAGGAATTAGCAATTATTTGTCATTTTGCAAAAGCTTAATCAGTTATTGTCATTTCTTCTTCATACCACTCCCTCAGAATTCAGTTCAGAATATATTGATGACCTAGTGGGTACAGAACACCATACTTAGGTTTTAGAGTTGAGCACTGCACCATTCACTGAAATAGGATGGAGGTCATGTGATTGGAGAAATGGTAATGTATGTGAGAAATGTTTTAGAGAGAAAAAACCCCAGAATTTAGCAACTGATTGGAAATGTGGAATGAGTGGGAGTGAGGAGTCAAGAATAACACTGAGGCTGCAAACCTGGAGGATTGGAAAGATGTCAGTACTATTAATATTAAAAGTGAAGATCAGAAGAGAGATGGGTTTGCTGAGACAGAGTAAAGTCTGTTTCATATACGTAGTTTTTGCATTATTTCTGGGAAATACATTGTGAAACGTACTCAATAGGCAATTTGTAATGCAATTCAGGAGAATGAGTAGGGATGGATATTTAGATCTTGGAGTCTGTCTTGAGTAGAATTTTTAATTCAGATTCATTCCCACAAATGACACACACACTGCACAAGCAGAAAACAGTATCTATTTTAATTATACACATGGAATAATACAGGAGACCTTAGAAAAATGAAAGCAAATTCCATATACGTGCAGAAACAGGAGAAATATAAATACAAGGATAATTATGAAGAAAGCAGAGAAAGAAAAAGAAAGCATCACCAATTGGGGAGCACCAACTCGTCTCTCAGAGGCTGGGGAATCCCAAGATTTAGCCCTCGAGTCTCGATTGGTAGAACCCCCAGGCAGGGCGTCTCCTCCATGGGTGAGATTCCAAAGTGGGTAAGGGGCTAGAGATTATATACATTGCCAAACAAAGGTGGCTCTAAGCCAGGAAGATTGGTGCCTGGATCTTCGTATTTTCCCCTACCAAGGAAAGGGCTGTGTACTGCTGCAAGATAAAGAGTTAATTAATGGCAAGCTTGGGGGAATAGCCAGTTCCCCCCAGCATGCCTTGGTGCCAGGAATGTCTAGTTCCTGGGACATGATAAATAGCAGCTGAGTTACACAGAGCACATCCTTGATAGGTCATCTTATGGGCAAAATAAACTTACTCACTTATAGGGGCATGAATTTCCCCTTCAGAGTCCTCTGTATGATGCTAGTAAATTAGCCCATGAATATTAATGAGATCACCAAGGGAGAGCTTTTAGAAGGAAAGGAGCATGGGCCTAGGACAGGGGTGGGGAACATGCGGCCTTGAGGCCACATGTGACCTTCTAGGTTCTCAAAAGTATAGCCCTTTGACTGAATCCAAACATCACAGAACAAACCCTTTTCAAAAGACCTTACCCAAAGACCTAGAAGGCCACACGTGGCCTAAAGGTCATAGGTTCCCCACGCCTTACCTAGGACAAAGTCTTGAGGGAAATACATAGTTAGTAGGCAGGGAAAATGATAATCCAGAAAAGAAAACATGTAAAATGAAGTCTAATAGGTAGGAAGAGAACCAAGAGAGAATCATATGAAAATCCAATGGGTTAAGTAGATATTATCAGAAGAGAGTCAGTCAAGTATTTATTAAGGACATACTCTGTACTATGTACTATATTAGGTGCTAGGTATACAAATTCTAAGAATAAAACAATCTCTACTCATGAAGAGAGAAAGAAGCATATCTAAAATATACAGCAGATGCATATATGTATGTATGTGTATGTATATACACACAAATTAGTTAAATACAATGCAGTTCTAGAGAAATGGTATAGTTGTTGTAGAGATCAGGTGTGTCTTTGTGAAGAACACAGTGATTGAGGCTCATCACAAAAGAAGAAAAGAAGTAAAAAAAAGTTGAGGTAGAGAGGAAAGGAAGGAGTTCAGGCCCAGAATGTGGGACAGCCAGTACAAAACCACAGAGTTGGGAAGAATTTGTGAGAACAACAACAAAATAATAAGTAAAAAAGAATGCCAGCTTGATTGTCTTAGAATGTGAAAGGGAGAATAATATCTAATGAAGCCAAAAAGGAAGTTGGGGCCAGATTGTGGAAGTCCAAAGAGTCTAAATAGAGGAATTTCTATTTTATCTAAGAGGTGTTAGGATGTCATTAGAGTTGCTTAGGTAGGAGACTTACATGGTCAAATGTGTATTTAATGAAAAGCTAAGGTCAAACATGTCAAATGCTAAAAAGATTTTTTAAAGAGTGAGGATGGAAAGGAGACTTAGATTTTTCACTAGGAGGTCACATTTTCAATTGAGTTGTGAGACTGAATAATAGATTGCAGAGATTAGTGAGAATAGAGGAACTGAATGCATCAAATGCAGATGTTATTTTCAAGTGCTTTGGCTGAGAAACAAGAGATGAAATGCAAGATAATAACAGGGATCATATTATCTAGTGAGGAATTTTTCAAGGAGAAAGAATTGAGTATGCTTGAAGGAACCAGTAGATAGGGAAAAACTGAATGTTAGAGAGGTGGGAAAAAAGTGGAAGATATCTGGTGGAAAATACAGCAGAGGATTGGAGTAAGGATAGATAGAAAGGTGTTCATCATTGGTGAGAAAAGGGGGCCACCTCTTCATTAGAGAATGAACTAAGAGAAAACATGGTAAGAAGATAAGTCAGGAGTGAGATGAAGAACAAAGAATAGGCAGCTTATGGTGAATAGTCTCAAGGCAACATTGTCTCTATACTCTGATCCATTAGCTCAAAGGATCTCAGTTGAGGCGTTTAGAGGCTGAAATCCTAAGGGAAGAGTAAAGAGAATGAAAAGAGAATACGATTTGAAAAGTCACTGTGAAGAGTGGGACAGAGAATTAATCAGTGAGGAGTAAAAGGATCACCTTGTTACATTGACAGTGCAAGTTAGGATAGATACCATCAAGTTACAGTGAACTTAGCATGTTTGTATTATTTATTCAATTTCTATTCAGCAACATATAAATAGAACCAGAGGAGATGGCTTATGGGAAGAATGCAGAATTGGAATTTAGAAAAGTGTAACTGTCAACAGGATTAGTGAGCTAGGGCCTTGAGTAACTAACTGATAGCACAGAATTGAACTGATTTACTGAATGGTTGAGATAGCCAGCAGAGGGATGATGGCCTGGAAAACTACTGAGAGGTAGATCAATCAAAGACTAAAGATCAAAAGTATTTATTAGGAAACTGGCCTTTGTTTAGGTGTTATTTAAATTTTGTTTTGTCTGTTTGTTTTTCAGTTACCCTAATACTCTTTATTCTGAGACAGGTTAAATGACCTATCCAGGGTCACACAGATAATACATAGCCAAGACAGAATTTTAATGCAAGTCTTCTTAAATATAAGTCCAAAATTCTTTTTTTTTTTTTTTTTAAATTTTAATTTATTTTCTTCGTTACAT
>JAQQSW010010555.1:0-12966 GCA_028646575.1 Pseudocheirus occidentalis | reverse complement strand
ACACACACACACACACACACACACACACAACCTAGCCATGTGACCTTGCTTGGGCAAGTCACTTAACCCCAATTGCCCTCCAAAAATAAAAAAAAAAGAGAGAGAACAGATAGTGCATTGAAGGATTCATAGGTGCAGCTGGCCATTAGAACAAGGGACCTATACATTTCTCTAAACTAAAGGGATTGTTTATAGATGCTTTAGTGAAGGATTCATAGGTATAGCTTGTAATTGTACCAAGCAGGGATAAACAGTTCATGAGCTGTAGCTAGGCAGAGTGCTGGCCTAGGGAAGAGGCACAGTTAATGCTTTGAGGCTGGGGAAGGTGTGATTTGACAACGTGATTTCACAAGTTGATATTACAAACACAAGTGCCTGAACACAAGTGTGATTTTACAAATTGAAGTTACAACTGGATGTTACAAACATAGGCACCCCAACACCCCATCATTATCATGTTGTGTTGTGGTGCATCATGCCCTATCATATCATACTTTATTATTCTGTTATTATTGATTAATATCAGAGGACAGAGTCTACATTCACTTTCCCACACTGATAACTCTGATTCTGATCAATTGTGTTTTTGTTAGAAGAGGAATGCAAATATGAAATTATTACACATATAATTGTATATTAAAGTATTATAATAATTCAACGCCTACCTTTGATACTTTGAGATTACAAACCTGTATATGTATATGTGCAAATATACATACACATGTGCATGTATATAAATACACACATATACATCCACATATATGTATATGATATATACATAGTTTAGAGAAAGTCAGAGATCCACACAGAGACAGAGACAGAAAAAGAGCAGAGACAAAGACAGAGACTGAGAGTTTGCTTTAGGGCTGATCCTGTACGGGGAAGGATGTTGTAGCAGGTCCCTATACTGACTTCAGCCAGCAGCAATAGAATGAGCAGCCCCAAACTGGGACAGAAAGCTGTATTTGGAGTTGGGAGATGGGTTCAAATCCTAATTTTGCTATTTGCTATGCTGACCTTGGGTCAGCCTCAGTGTCCTCATCTGGAGAGTGAGGGAAGTGGGCTAGACCAAATAATCTATATAATCTCCTCCCCATAGATTGAAATCTATGCTTCTATGAAGGTTGAATGGGTGGGGAAACTGTCGCCAGCCCATGGTCTGGTTCCTTCACCAAGTACATCACCAAACCCTGAAAAATCAAACATTGACTAGACCTTGTGGGCAGGCTCTTCTTCTGGTCTTTCTCTGTGAGATACAGAGAGCAGTGATCAAGTAATTTTCTAAAGTTGGAGATAGGGCCAGGTTTCCTCTGTATACCCCTCACTTGTGGAAAGCTATGCCCATCTGATCACACTTTCTCCTAGGCCTGAACTCCAGCCCAACCCTGTACATACACACACACACACACACACACACACACACACACACACACACACAGATAAACACCACTCCCAAACCAAGGTACCATGTGGGTACTTACCTAGCCAACACTGCTGTTTCCTGGGTCACAAAATGAGCAGAAAATGTAGATTTGAGAAAGCAAGAGGCAGGATCAAAAGCAATGGGAACCTGAAGGACAGCCCAGAAAACTTCCGTCTTACTGTGTTGGTATGGAAAGGCTGTCGAGAACAGGTGAAGCTTGATGATCTGGGAAGTCCTGTGACCTCACCACGCCCTAGGGCTACGGAAGCTTCTTTCTGGGTCTTGGTGACCTCATCCAAACTTAGACAAATATGTTGGCCTAACAGAAAAAAAAAAAAAAGAAAAAATTAAAATTCAATTCTCTTCCCTTTCAACTACTAGAGACATCTGTTTGGGACCACAAAACAAATAAGTTGCTTTTGTCTTAAGTATTTAGGGGCTTAATAGATGATTTGGTTCAGGGCCAAGACTCTTTAACTGGAAGCCAAGAGAATCAAACACTCTATGACAAACTAACTGAGATGACCTTGGGGGAGACCCTTCTCTACTTTAGGGCTCAGTGCCCCCTCTGTAAAACAAAGATAGTGGACTGGAATCTGATGATTTCACCCAAACCTAAATAGCTAATCTTTTGGCAGGAGTCTTGAGCTAGAAGAACAGGGGTTCATTGTATTTAGTGCTGCTGGAGACTTGAACAATCATCTGCCTTGGGTCTTCTTAACCTTTTTTCTGGGTCCTGGACCCCATTGACCATCTGCTAAAGCCTGTGGTCCCCTTCTCAGAATAAGACTGTTAAATAATCAAACAGATGGTCTCGTTTCAGACAGAGGTCAGTGTAAAAGTAAAGATATGTACTTTTCTCCCCTCCAAATTCATAGAATTCCTGAGATATAACCAAGAACCACTTGGTCTGGATCATCTAGTCCAGGGTTGAGGAACTTGCAGCCTCAAGGCCACATGTGGCCCTCTAGGTCTTCAAGAGTGGCCCTTTGACTGATTTCAAACTTCATAGAATGAATACCCTTAATAAAAGAATTTGTTCTGTAAAACTTGGACTCAGTCAAAAGGCCACACTGGAGGACCTAGAAGACCACATTTGGCCTTGAGGCTACCCCTATTTAAGGTGTCTCACTTTACTTTGGCATGATTTTCATTATCAGGGAAATCTCCCTAACATCAAGCCTCCATTTGCTTCTTCTTAGCTTTCCCCCTTGGTTCTCATTAAAGGTAGACTTAAAATGGGTTAGGATTTGATGTTGGGGTGACATGAGGCACTGCAAGACATTGAACTGTTTAAAAAAGAAGTCAGCCCTACAAAGATATGCAGCAAAGCATTTGTCCTCCCCCATCCCCAGGGAAACTTGGTCTGGCCAAGAGGGCATGACATGGTGTCTAGAGTGGTTTTCAGATACCCATCAAGCTGGAGGGGCCCTCACTGCAAATGGTTGGGACTTTCTCTACCCCTAGATAACCAGAAGACTGGGAGAGACACCAATCAAGTCACAGGAGAAGCTTTGTTACCTCCTGGGGAAACTAATCCCTGATTCTGGAAAAAGTGATGGAAAGAAGAAATATGGTCCTATCACACTCCTGCTTCTATCCTCCAGGACCAAGCAGAACAAGGCCCTTTCCCATAAGACAGTCTTTAAAATATGTGAAGACAATTCTTCTCCAGGTTAAATGTCACCAGTACATTCAGCTGATCGCACATGAAGGACCTCTAACATTTCCAATGTTTGTATTACTTACTCTGAGGATATACCCAATATGGGCTAAAACTCGATGTTCTTATACCAGTCTTCAGAGGAGAGACTAAGTCACTAAGTAGTTGTAGAGATGGCAAGTGGTGTCAAAACTAGACATTAACTGGACCATGAATGGAACCCAGATGGGTCTTTTCCAGTATTTTTTTCCATCATTCACATGGCATCACATGTAAAGCACTACTTATTGGCAATTATCTAATTATCTTGGCTGGCATGTTAATAGCCATGCACACTAATATCAGTCCCCAAAGTATTTTTGAAAACATTCCTTTGTGTTTTGGGAGAATTCCAGGACCGTGTGTCCAGATGACTCCATCTACAGGAAAGTAAGGGGAATGGAATGCTGCCAGTTTTCCTAAGATTCTGGGCACTGCCAGTGTTCACATCTGTAGTTTTTGTAGTGGCTGGAAGGAGAAAGAAACAGAGGGAAGTAGAGAACAGGGAGGGAAGAATGAGGAAAGGGAGAAGAGGGGAGAGGAAGGGAAGGAAGGGATGAAGAGAGGATAGAAAAGATGAGAAAAGGGAAAAGGAGAAGAGAGGAGAGGAAATAAAAAATGAAGAAGAGCTAGTAGAAAAAAGAGGGAAAAGGAGAAAAGAAAGGGGGAGAGAAGAGAAAAGAGAGGAAAGGTAAGAAAAAAGAATAGAGGAGAGGGGAGGAGTGGAAAAAAGGGGAGGAGTAGAGAGGTGAAGGAAGAAGAGGAGACAAAAAGAAGGGAGAAAAGAAAAGGGAAGGAAAGAGAGAAAAGAGGAAGGAAAGGGAAAAGGGAGGGGAAGAAAGAGGGGGAAAAGGGGGGGAAGAATTGGAATATTTTCATCCTAAAACAGACAAATCTAGGCTAAATTTCTTCTGGGGCCAATGATGGCTCTGGCCCCTGTACCATCACACTATCTTCCTTTCCTTAGAGAATTCTATTCAAGAACCTTTAATACATGCAACCTGATACATAATCAAAAGGTTGTTTACACTGAGGGCAAATAAGACCCTATAACTGAGTTGCTCCTCAAAATTTCTGTTGCTATTATTATTTTTTTTTACAAATAAATTAATTTGGGGCAGCTGGGTAGCGCAGTGAATAGAATACTGGCCCTGGAGTCAGGAGGACCTGAGTTCAAATCCAGTCTCAGATACTTGACACACTTACTAGCTGTGTGACCCCTAATTTGTATTTTATGTAAATCCAGACATTAAGTCGACCAGTCAATTATCATTTATTAAAACTCAGCCAAGGGACAACTAGGTGGCACAGTGGATAGAGCACCAACTCTGGAGTCAGGAGGACTTGAGTTCAAATTCAGTCTCAGACATTTACTCACTGTGTGACTGAACCTGGGCAAGTCACTTAACCACATTGCCTCCCCTTCCCCCCCCAAAATTACTCAGCCCTTCCTGACTCCAGGTCTAACATTCTATCCACTGTGCAATCTAGTGGCCTTTTCATGTTCTAGAGCAACCTTGTGACTAGTAATCCTTCTCCAAAGAATTAAAGTTATGAGTCATCAAAATTGCAGTGGAGAAGCCCTTGGTGGGTGTGAGTGAGTTTCAAGATATTTTGATAAAGAATTGTTCGGTAGAAGTGTGCATATGATATTATCAGAGAATTATATAATCAGAAAAAAGACAGGCTGATCATATGGGCAGGTTGAGAAAGAACCACCTACAGAACCACCTACACCCAATAGAATACCATTGATGTCCAAGCAGTATCAAGAGACTGGGAGGAAGTTCCCCTGGAATGCTGGGTTGATCCACCAGGAAGGATTTCCAGAAGGACATAGATAAGAGTCAAGAAAAAGGAGAAGGCATAAGTGGTGGCAACTGATCTTGTCAGGGGATTTACCCATGTTATTGATATCAAATCCCAGCATGGAAAAGTGAGAAAGGGACTGAAGAGAGGAGAGGCTGATGGCAAGGTGAACAATTAGGAAGCTAACTCAGTAGCTACAGCGAGAGCTGGGGATGAGGCAATGATTTAAAATGGTGGCTGTATCAGTGGAGAGAAGGATAAAAGTGCTCATTTGGGTCCAGATGACCACTTAACACCTGGTACTATCCATAAACTTCTCCAAATCCCCCTTGTTTACCAACTTTGAGGAAAATAAAGAACATTCCACTTTCATCCTCTTCTTTAATTAATTACTGTTCTCCAAAGTCCCAAAGTGTAGGTCTGGAAGCAGAGATAGCAAATTCCTTGATTCCTATCAATCACCATCCTAGAATTCCTGAAAAGGAGAGAGGATCTTTATTGTGTAGCAGAAATGGCAAAAGCCAGGAAGCCATCACTGGAGTCACCATACCACCCTCCCAATTTACACCTGGATTTAGAGGATTATAGCATTCTTTTTCCATCTTCAGCCTTCCTAAGACCTCAACTGCTTCGATAGAATATCCTTTTTTGGACCCCGTCTTACATGTGCATTTGGTGTCATTTCCCACCAAATGAAGTCATGGAAACAGGTAGGAGAAGGTGACCATATCTCTAACTAAGGGAGTCCTCGTTTTAACTGATCCAGTGAGTAACCCAAATTTTAAAAAAATTAATAAGTAAACAGAAGTAAAAAAAAAAAATGACTCAGAGATTTAGAGCTCAGGTGACTGGGAGGGTGATGGTGTCAACAACAAAGCCAGAAATTTGGGTGGAGAGGCAGATTTAGAAGGGAAGATGAAAAGTTCAGTTTCAGACATATTGAGTTTAGAGTGTTGGAGGCAGATCTAAGAGGCATTTTCTAGCAAGTTACCATGAATGATGGACCAAAGCTGAGGGGAGAGATAGGGGATGAATATACATCTTTGGAAGTCATCTGCATGGAGGTTTTCTCTGGAACATGAGAGCCAGAGGTTGGACTCAAAGAGAGTATTGTCAGTGCTAAGAAGGAAACCTAAGGCCTTCTCTCTGATTAAGCTGGAGACTGTCAGGCATCCCTGCTACTAAAAAGAAGATCAAAGGCTACATGGAAGCTGCCTGCAGTACTGAAAACAAGGCAGAAATTCCAGAGTCATGGACAAATCCTAATAAGCCATAGCTAGACAAGCCTTAAAAGATTCTAAGTGAATCAGTTCTACTCAAACCTTGGGGCAAATTAGAGTTAGTTTAAGCTGGTGACTCATGATTTTGGGTACTTGGTGGAGCGAAGATTTCACCTGTATGGGCACTCCCTTCACCAATGGAAGTCACAATCTCTTATCATCCCATACAGATCTTGTCTATGTTCTGTAAATCGACGATAGGGAATCTATCCTACAGGCTGGAGACCTAATAACTAAAATGAAACTAAAATTAATAAATAATAATATTTAAATATTATAACACTGATCAGTTTTCATGTCTAATATGTAAATATCAATAGATGCAACCCACATGAACAAAAGGTCTTTGGAGTGCCCAATTATTAAGAGAATTAGGAGTGTAGAGGGATCCCAAGACTGAAAAGTTTGAGGACTGCTGTCCTAGATTTTAGACTACTTCTTGCAACCAAATCGTCATTTGTAATATGATGGGTCATCTCCATGCTTAATTTTTTTGTGGTGGGAGGAGTGTCATTTTAATTACTCTGAGGTTTTTCTTCTTGGCTTGTACCCTTATAACATTACTAGGAGAATACTGACATTGAAGAGATGAGCTTTGGTGGCTTTGTACTAAAGGGAAATGCTGAAAGCCCTTTACAAGTTTCTAAATGCAATACCTAACGCAGCTTGATCTCCCCCTCTTTTCAATTCTGGGTCAAGCTCCTGATTTATAAATAGTACTAACCATGACATACACACAAGGCAGGGCTTCCTTAATAACCTGACACAGGAGATAGCCCTTAGCTACTTCAGATGATCAATTATGCTCAAGCCCCCACTTCAAACTTTTCCTTTTCATAGGGGTGGGGAACCTGTGGCTTCCAGGCATAGGTCGTGACAAAGAACATAGAAAAACTACAAATAAAAAGCAAATATATTTAATTAAGACAGATTAGCGGGATGGCTAGGTGGTGCAGTGAGTAGAGCACTGGTCCTGGAATCAGGAGGACCTGAGTTCAAATCTGACCTCAAACACTTAACACTTACTAGCCGTGTGACCTTGGGCAAGTCACTTAACCCCAATTGCCCTGCCTTCCCCCTCCAAAAAAAAAAAGCAAAATAAAATTAAAAATTAAAAAAAAGAGCCTCTATTCTTAAGGGGCAGCTTGATGATGCAGTCAATAGAGCACTGGCCTTGGAGTCAGAAGGACCTGAGTTCAAATCTGGCCTCAGACACTCTACCCAAAAACTAGCCATGTGACCTTGGGCAAGTCACTTAACCCCAATTGCCCTCCAAAAAAAAAAACGGATTAGCAAGGTATTTCCTAGGAAAATGGAATCATCTGAAGTTTACCCATTTAGGAGCAGCTAGGTGGCACAGTGAATAGAGCATCAGCCCTGGAGTCAGGAGGACCTGAATTCAAATGCAGCCTGAGACACTTTACACTTACTAGCTGTTTGACCTTGGACAAATCACTCAACCCCAATTGCCCTGCCCTTCCTCCCTCCACAAGTAGAAAAAAAAAAAAAAGAATAATAAAGTTTACCCATTGGTCACAGGATGAATTCAGCCTCTGGTGAAGAAGCAACTTCTGAAGAAACTCAGGCAGAGGTGGGGAAAGTATTCACCCTCTCAATGAATAAAGAAAGGGTAAAGAAGGAATCAGTTCTTCCCCTTCTTTCAGTATGGTCTTAAGAGTTAACTAACCTAGAGATTTGCACATAGGTTTTGGGGGTAGGCATTTGTCTCTCTGACTCAGTGACCTCAGAATTTTTTTTCCAGGACTCCTGAGAGACTCATTCATGCCTTCTTTTCTCTTCTTCTATCTGTCCAAAGGTCTCTCCTCTTCAGCCACCTCTCTATGGCTGACAGGGAGGCTGGGTTGTCACTGTTTCTTTCATGATACCCTTTTCCTTCAAATTCATATCACAAATCCTGACTTGACTAGGTACTCACCAATCTCACAGAATTATAACTTCAACCTTCCTTCAATAAATGGAGGTCTTCTTATTTCAACCACTATTGACCCTAAAAAATTGGGCAGGAGTTCTCCACTGTTGGCAAATTTATTAATATACAAATATATGCATACAGTTTAAGTGTGTGTGTATAATATACATAAATACATGGCATACATATGTGTATATATATGCATATATATTAAGTGTGTTTATATAACCATATAGGATATATGTGTATGTGCATTTTATCTATCAAGTGTGTCTATATACATACATACATATAGAGTATGTGTGTATATATTATACTTAAGTTGTCTATACAGATATACATATTTATAAAAATATAGGATTTATGTATGGATATTATATATATATAAAAGGCATCTACATATACCCACATATTTATAAACATATAGAATATATGTATGTGTACATTATGCATATATTAAGTGTTTCTATAGATATACACATTTATAAACACGTAGGATATATGTGCATGTACATTATATATATTAAGTGTGTCTATATAAGCACATATATTTGTAAACATATATTATATGTATATTATATGTGTATATATTATATGTATATTAAGTTGTCTACACATATTTATGAACATGTAGGATATTTATGTATGTACATTATACATGTATTAGGTATATTTATATATACACACATATATTTGCAAACACAGGATGTATGTGTATATATACATATAGTAACTGTGTTTATATATATACATATATTTACAAATATATGAGATATATATGTGACAAGACTGTGGTAAAAGTAAATTATCAGTACCTCAGTATTTAAATGAATTGTGGATTCATCTATCTTATGAAAACTACCCCTCTACTTTAGACCAAAGTTTCTCTGTGACTCAGTAGATTATCCTTGGGAGCTTCTATGGCCTGAGAAATTCATCACCTCTAGCCAACCTGTTGATGTGCTTCCCCAACTGTTGGAGGCTGATTCTTGGTTGGCAGGCATACAATTCTCCATTAGGTTTATACTTGAAATCATTGTACTTTGGTAGAGGAGTATGGCATAGTGGAAAGACTGCTAGGCTGGGAGTCAGAGGTCCTGAGCTCAGTTCCAAGTCTTGCATACTAACTGTATGACTTGGGAAAAAGTCACTTAGGTGTGCCTAGAAGCCTGGATGACAACACAGGAGCAGCATGCAAGAGGCCCAGACAAAGTTTGGTCAACCTGGAGGCAAGGTGATCCACCAACCATAAGGGCCATTCCCAGGCCTATCACCTCAGGGGGCGCATCAGATGGAGCTGGGTAAGAGACAAAGGCAGGGCCTTCAGTAGGGGCAGCAGCTACTCTTGGGACTACCAATCCACAGCCTGGAAATTTAAAAAGCCCCTATCTGAACTTTCAGGGATCAGGATGGCAAAGTGAAACCCTGGCTGGCCCCTCACCCCCACACCTGACCCTGAAAACACAGTAGTTATTGCCCCAGAGAAAAATTTTAAACAGTAAAGGCTTAGAAACCTGGGAGGAAGGGTGTGGCTAAGGTCCTGCCTCAAAATGGGTAAAAAGCAGACTACAAAGACAAAGAATCTGGAATCCTATTACTGTGAAAGAGAGGAACCAAATTCAGAAGAAGATAATATTGGAGAAGGGCAATGTGAGTCTGATTTTCAGAAAATGAAAGAGAAAAGGCCTGCCAATTACAGGAAAATAAGCTTTACTTGGAATCCTGGGAAAACTCCATAGAGTGAATCATTAAAGAGATGGTTGGCAAAAATTTAGGAAAGGAAATGGTGATTAGAAAGAGGCAATATGGCTTCATCCAGAACAGGTCACATTAGATTAACTTACTTTGCTTTTGGGGTGGATAGATAACAGATTAGGGGAATGCTGTGGATAAATTCTACCTAGATTTTAGTGAAACTTTAGATGAAATTTCTCTCACCATTCCTATGGAGAGGGTGAAGAGATATGCATCAAACAATTATACAGTCAGATGCACTCAAGAGTCTTTGGACAGCTAGCTGGACTCAACATTTAGTTGTTAATAGTTTAATGTCAGAGGAGCACCTAAGGACTTATCTCTTATGCTATTTAACATTGTTATCAATAACTTGGATGGATGGTATGCTCAAGAAAATTTGAAGAATGACATAAATCTGGGAGGACTGACTAACCCACTGGATGAGAGAATCAAAACCCAAAAGCATTGGGCTGAATCTAATTAAATGAAATTCAGTAAGGATAAATGCAAAATCTTGTACTTGGGTATAAAAGAATCAACTTCTCAGGAATAATATGGGGAAAGCATGGATAGGCAGTGGTTATTCTTAAAACAATTTGGGGATTTCAACTGATTGCTGGATCAATATGAGCTGTAAATATTAACTAGGTGGTACAGTGATAGAGTGCTGAACCTGGAATAAGGATAACCTGACTTCAAATCAGGACTCAAATATTTACTAGCTGTGTGACCCTGGGCATGTTACTTAACTTCTACCTGTTTCAGTTTTCTTACTTGTAAAATGGGAATAATAATAGCATCTACCTCCCAAAGTTGTTGTGGTAATAAAATAAAATAACGTTTGAAAGTGTTTGTAAAGCACTATATAAATGCTAGCTATGGCTGCTATCATTTTTTTATTACTCTCTAGTAGTGGAAAAAATCTGATGCAATCTTTGGGTGCATTAAGAGGGAACAGAAAAGTATTCATCTGACTGTAACTCTGCACTTTGTCAGTTCTCATCCAAAGTATTATTTTCATTCTGGAAACTATTTTTATTCTGGAAACTATGGTTTAAGAAGGACACTGAGAAGAATGGAGAGGGCTCAGAGGAGGGTAGTTAGGATAGTGAAGTGTCTCCAGTCCATAAGTTCCCAAAGTGGGGGATACTACCCCTGGGGGATATTGGAATGATGGGGGGTGGTAGTAGCCGCAGGTGATGCAATTTTTAAAAAGACCTTTAAAGGGTTAAAGAAAGTAGATTTGTGGGATAGGGGGGAGAGGAAGCACTGGGTAATTTTTTTTTAAAGGTGGTGGTAGCTCAAATAAATTTGGGAACTTCTCCAAGTCTAGTCCATGTCCGATGAGGATTGGATGGAGGAATTTGGCATGTTTTTGTGTAGGTGCCATATACCACTAAGAAAAGATATACTCCTTTCTATTCCCATTCAGTTTTCTCCAGAGGTCTATCATATCTAACTTTCCTAAAATTCTATTCCCCTCGCTAATTTCTTTTTTGTTTATTTTGTGGTTAAATTTATCTAGTTCTGAGAGGGGGAGGTTTTTGGCATGTTTTTTAGCCTGGAGAAAAAAAAAACTGAGAAGAGAAAGAGAGAGGGAGGACATAAGAGCTGTCTTTAAGGATCTGAAGAGCTGTTATATGGAGGAGGGCTTAATTAGACTTGTTTTCTTTGGCTGCAGAGGTGAGAAACAGGCACAACTGAGACTTAATGTCAGGAAGATCTCTGAGCATGGGTGGACCAGAGGGCACTGAGGTTCTGAAGTGGCCAGGAACCAGTCTAGTGACACTTTATGGAATTAGAAACCAGTCAAGTAAAACTTTATGGACTTAAGATAGGAATCAAGAAATTGGCCTAGGGTAGTTTGTCTTTTTGATTGCTCGGTCATCACGCCCTGTGTCCCTCTGCTTATCCTACACATGTAATCACAACCCCCTGCCTACACATGTAATCACAACCCCCCTGCCTTAGTAACAGCCTGCTTGTGCCTGCTTAGTAACAAATTATGTTAGTTAGATACATAAACCTAACAGTGAAGCTTTACTGTATAAAAGGTTCTGCACCCCTGAGCTAGGGGCTGCTCCTACGAATTGGCACGTGGAGGACAGCTGCCAGCTGGCTAATAAAACTCCTAAAACTTTTCATTCGGACTCTGTGCTCACTCTGTTAAGACTTGCCATTTCAGTTCCTTCCAACTCTCAAACATTGTTTATATAGACCTCAGGGTGAGATGTCTCCCCTCTGTTCTCAGCTATTGATATTCTAAAATCATCAAGGAGGACTCTGTGCGTTTAGGGCACCATCTACTGAGGAACATGATGGACAAGAGGAGACAAAGTTACCTTCCAGAAGAGAGCAATGAGGATGTTGAGAAGTCTGGATACATGGCATAGGACCGACTTTGGGGGGACAAAACTTGCAATTTCATTGGTGTGGGGAGCTCAAAGTGGGACACTTGTAACAATGCTGGTCAGCACCTTCTCTGAAATTTCTATCCTTAGAGAGTCCTCCTGGGAAATTGAGACTTTAAGGTTAAGTGATTTGTCCAGAGTCACACAGCCAGGAGGGGTCAGAGGTGAGGCTTTGAACTCACATTTTCCTTTCTCTAAGACTAGCTTTCTATCCATTGTACCACAATGCTGCTCTCATAGGAGGAAATGGCGATATGTAACTTGGAGAGGTGAGAGAGGGACATAGTAACTGTCCCCAAATATCCAAAAGGTCTTCATATGAGGAATTAGATACAGTTCTGGGAACCAGGTTTGTACTCAAGAGAAGGAACATCCTTCCTTCCTTCCTTCCTTCCTTCCTTCCTTCCTTCTTTCCTTCCTTCCTTCTTTCCTTCCTTCCTTCTTTCCTTCCTTCCTTCTTTCCTTCCTTCCTTCTTTCCTTCCTTCCTTCTTTCCTTCCTTCCTTCCTTCTTTCTTTCCTTCCTTATTTCCTTCCTTCTTTCCTTCCTTCTTTCTTTCCTTCCTTCCTTCCTTCTTTCTTTCCTTCCTTATTTCCTTCCTTCTTTCTTTCCTTCCTTCCTTCTTTCTTTCCTTCCTTCCTTCCTTCTTCCTTCCTTCCTTCCTTCCTTGCTTCC
>JAQQSW010010554.1:0-12967 GCA_028646575.1 Pseudocheirus occidentalis | reverse complement strand
CTTTCTAGAGGACTGCTGCTGTGAACAGCTTTCAAGTTTCTGATTACAGAGTATATAGTGAGCTTTCTATTTATTCAATAACAAATCAGAGCAAAACATTTATAGAAAATCAAAATGCAGCATTCATAATGTTACAGCTTATCACAGAAAATAAAAATACAGCATTCACCATGTCACAACTCAACAACTTATCACTAAAATGGCCACATAGTTTTCACCAAAGTGGTCACAGTTTTAAACAAAATACATTGATTTAGTCAATCACAAAATCCTTAATTCAATCACAAAGTACAAAAGTCAAAGTTCTCCACTCCTAGGTCACAATAAATCATAATCTTTTCAGTCAGTACACAATATCCAAGTAACATCTTCTTTCAGCTTGACTTGAGGCTGGCTCTCAGCTTTCATTATTCCTCTTCCATGGTGCCAGCTCCAATTGTCACCTGGGTTCAAAGGCAGGCAGCTCCCAGTTCCTTGTCCAGCTCCTTGTCCAGTTCTTCATCCAGTTCCCATTCTATATTGAAACTCACAGTGTCCAGTCCATCTCAAGTCCTTCACAGTTCCTGTTTCTGAGAAGACAAAGCTTGACAATAATATTCACACACATTACCAGCATCGTCATCAATTCACTGTCTGCCTGTGAAATGAATTCAGATGCACCAACAAGGTCTGAGAACTCCACACAAATCATTAACACAGAAATCAGTACAGACCCATAAACAAGGTCCAGGAGGTCAGCACAAATCATCAGTAAAGTCCCAGGACCTCCAAAACCCTCCTCCAGGGCTTCTGAATATATACAACCAGAAAATCCTATTTTAGGGCTTCCAGTAAGGTCCCAGGGCTTCTGTAGAAAGTATCACAGACACACATAACACACAGACAGCAGACAGAGTGCTGAGATGCCACAAGTTTTCTCCTTCTTGATTCTGCCACCATAAGAATCCTCTTCTCAATTCTGCTGTCTCAAGCCTGAAAATTCTCCTTATATGTGGCCATTAGCTCCTCCACTTCCTGTTTCAGGAGTTCATGAATGCTAGGGCTCACACATTCTGTTTCTTAACAGACAATACAAGGTTCAAAAGAAACTTGAACTGAAACAAGGTGGTAATTCAACAGCTGAAACAAGGTGGGAACTACTTCTGTGCTTGCCATTACATTCCACCCCTCCAGGATCCTTGGCCTTACAATCTCATTCCAAATGGCCATAGATCCTGGAACAAATAGAGGCAGTATACTTTGTAATCCTGCCAACTATGCCATAATGTAAAGCCATGCATGAGCAGCTTTCCAGAGGACTGCTGCTGTGAACAGCTTTCAAGGTTCTGATTACAGACACTCATCAAATTTGAAGATGATATAAAACTTGAAGGAAGGGTAAACATAACACACTGGATGACAGTCAAGGCCAATAAATTCTTATAGGCTAGAGCACTGGACAACATTTGACAAAATAAAATTCAATAGGAATAAGTCTTAAGTTTAGGCTCAAAAAAATCAACTTCAAAAGAACATGGTGAGGGAGTGAGATGGTAAGGGAATTTTAAGATCCTCTCTGCCTCTTAATGGCACTCACTTGGAGCCCAACAAGAAAAACTTGCTTAGGGGAGGTTTGTTTCTCAGGAAGGCACATATCTTTTGTTACTTTGTAATTACACAGTAGGTCACAAAAGTTGTGATGTTCTCTGACCTTAGAGAAGGCTACATATGTACCCTGAGGTGACATTTTGCTTGGGACTCACTCACGGGAAGAGTTGCGTGATTTAGTCAAATGAGACTCTAGGGAGCCACTGAGCCCCGGCTTTGAAAACACAGGTGTTGGTGCTTCTTTCTGTATATATGTAATGGTCAGACAGCTAGAAGCCCTGTCTGTTAGTCAGTTGAATTGTGTTATTTTCTCTGTATTTTTTATCTGCTCATAAGATCTGTTTGTATTTTCTGAAGATCAGAGTGCTGACTTTTCTCCTGAACTAAGTGAATGATATATATGTTTGATTAAAGTAAGATTGTTAACCCTTTTTGGGTTGCTTTCCTTTAGAAAAGCAGATTAAAGAACCTGTGCTAGCAGTCATCCTGAGTATGCTAGGGTGCTTACTGTTACAGGGAGGCATAATTAAACATTCATTTGAAAGAAAATCTAAGGGTTTTAGGGGGCTACAAGTTCAAGATGAGGCAGTAGTGTCATGTGGCAGCCAAAAGAGCCAATATGATTTGGGGACTGCATTAAAAGAGGCATGTCTTCCAAGAATAAGGACATGTTAGTCCTTGTGTTCTTTACCTGAAGTTTCTTAAAATATTGATTTATCTATTTTTCAGTTTCAACCTTCTCTTCCATAAGATTTTGAGTTCCAAATTTTCTACCCTCCTCTCCTCCCGCACCAAGACAGCATGCAATCTGATACAGGCTCTACATATACATTCATATTAAACGTATTTTCACACTAGTCATGTTGTAAAGAAGAAGTTTCTTATCCTTTTTTAGACTCCATTTTGAGTATCATGCTTGTGCACTTCAATTTTAAAAGGTTGATCAGGTAGGCAGTGACCAGAACGGTGAAAAGCTTTGTTTCAATGTCAAAGAGGGATCAGTTGAAGGAACTGAGGAGCTTTAGCCTAGGGAAGAGAAGATTCAGCAGCGATATGACAGCCATGTTCAGGTACCTGAAGGGCTGTCATGATGAAGAAAGATTATGCCTTTCCTACATCATACTCTTAAAACTGATTTTTTTTCTTTAGCCTAAGTATAAGAAGTTGCTATTCCTTTCGAATTTATGTTACTATCCTGTCTAGACCTAGAGAGGAGAATAAGAGCAATGGATGGAAGCTACAAAGAGACAAAATTAGGATTGATATCAAGGGAAAATGTCTTATTTTTCAAAAGCGAAAGTGACTGCTTCAAGTGGTGTTGGAGGTCTTTGCTTGGAGGTCTTCGAGCAAAAGCAAGATGGCCATTTGTCAGGTATGTTGCTTGAGATTTTTTTCATTAGATAGTGACGTCCTTTTCAATTTTCAAAATTCTCTGATTCTGAGTAGAGAAACCATTGGAGACTTTACCCAGTCACATCAATAACATTGTGGACACAGTTAGGAGAAGGATAAAGCATAAGCAGGAACTGTAGAGTCTAATTCTCAGAGGTGCTAACTTTGTGGGTTATTAAAATCTGCCCCTTTATTGTATCAAGAGGAGGATAAGAAATTTGCCTAAACATCTGAATTGCCTGTTTTCTTCAACTCGGAGAAGGTATGAATGAAGTTCCACCTTGTGGAGGCTGGAGATAATTAAGCTGGCTGTTTCTGAATTATATTTTTGTAGTTTACATTGCTCCTAATTACTTAATTCAATTAAACCATTTACCAAGATAATGACTCTCAAACTTTTTAGTTTCAGGTCCTTACAGTATTAAAAATTCTTGAGGACTCCAAAGAGCTTTTGTTCATGTGGATTTTGTATACTGATATTTACTATACTAGAAATTAAAATTGAGAAATTTAAAAGTATTTATTAATTTATTTAAAAATAACAGAAATAAAACTGTTCCATGTCAATGTAAATAAAAGAGCTTTATTTTTTTTTAAAACCATTTTCCAAATGAAAAAAATTAACAAGAAGGATGGCATTATTTTACATATTTCATATTTACATATCTCTTTAGTGTTGGGCCTAATAAAAGACAGCTGGATTCTCATATCTTATACCTTCCCCATTCAATTTGTCCCAATTTGCTGCTTTGGTTGAAGTATATAAAGAAAATCCAACCCCTCATAGATATGTAGTTGGAAAAGAGAGGAATATTTCAATTGATAAAGATTTTTATATTATTATAAAAAGTGTTGATTTTGAAGATCCCCTAAAAGAGTGTCAGAGACCCCCAGAGATCTGCAGACCACTCTGAGAACTAAAGTATTAAGGTAATAGTACTTTCCAGCAGAGGTCTTTGATTGGCAGCTATGTGCGGAAGGCAATGCTAGCTAGTGGGAAGAGACATACAATCTGAATGACTCAATTGATGGAAACACACACATATACTAAGAAACAGAGGTCACCCTGACACCAGTCATGCATGCAAAAGAAGAGCTAAGATGTGATAGACAGCCAGCTGCCCTGAGATCCTGAGAGAGAAACAGGCAAGTTGTTTGATACCCACAACAGCCTCTTGTGTTGGGTGGTACCCACTACTTTTGTATCTTTAACTCCTAGAATAATATCTTGTTTATAGTGGTACCCAATACTTTTTTGTTGGATGGATTAATGAATGGACAGATGGACAGATGAGTGATACAGCAATACTTGTATTAAAGAAAAGGTGAGTTAGATTTCGGCTAGTAATAAAAGACAGTAAGATAATATATGAAATAATAAGAAAAAGGGAATGTGTCACAAATATGGGTAAAGGGTTTAGGCACCAAACTTTAGGGGTATGCCCAAGCAAAGTGCAACAAAATATGGTTGAATATAATTAAAAGAGAATATTATATAGAGCTTTTTAGGGTAACTAATAAATAATATCCTAGGTCTAGTAGACTAAAATAACTTAGCTTAGTTCCTGAAGACTAGTGGGAAATGAGGACATGTCTGAATTCTAAATGGTTGATAGAAGAAAAAAAAAGAGTTCCTGGAAGTGAGAGGACTTCAAGGAATTTGAATATTTGATCAACCCAAGAACAACTGAGAGTGTCTCAAGAAACAGCTCTAGATCATTTACTATAGCCAGAAAGATAGGTCAAAGCAAGGAAGTACATACATAGTCAAGTAGATAGTTAACTGCTCTCTAATTAAAAATATTCATGAGTGAGGGCATTGAGTACTTAGGGAGTGAGGGTGGTGATGAATAATGCTGCTTTTTAAAAAATCCTTGGTTAACTGTACATTTATCCCTTCCACATCTGGGGGGAGGGTGAGAGGTGCTGCACCCCTCCCCCTATCCTGAGATCTGGAAAATCCGCTCCAATTTTTTTGTCCCCCCTTCCTATCAGAGAAGTAGGATTTTTTTCTTTAATAAGGACCTTATTGCAAAATTTTTGTTAAGTATTTGGTCACGTCTCTGTGTCGTCCACTGGCCTTTCGCGTGGCTTCCACAAAACTCCCCCAAAATTCCTATTTAATTTCTTATGCCTACCTGGGATATATCAAAACCCAAGATGAGGAAAATCATGATGTAGAAGGAATTAACTGTATAGATATTTGTTCTACAGGAAGAGATCGAGTGGGGGTAGGCTAGATGAGGTGACCCACACAATATTCCAAGGGATGAAGTGACACACAGGGCATTCTTCCTTCCCTAATATTCTCCCCTCCCACACTGGACCTAACTATGACTGCCATTAGACAGGAGCTTATAGAAGTGAAACAGCCAAGAACTCTATCCAAGAACCCTTTAGCTGTGTTTCTAACCTGTAAATTCTTCAGCCTTCCAAAAATAAAGGATAAAATTAGAACTAGAAGTGAAGCAAGTTGATGAAGTTCAACCAGTTCAAGAAGGCACCATTCTCTGCCATTGAATCCCTTGGCTTGTTGTCGATCCATAATGCATATCTTACCAATTATCCTACTCTGGACTCAACTTCATTATTTACTTGTGCTTCTTTTCAGAGGCTGATGAAACTCCTCAAAGAAGTTACAAAACCTTGCATTCTGGGTCTACTAGCAACCTTTAATATCTAACCTTAACTGAGTTCTCACTGTCACACAATAATAGTCCTTTTATTCATTTCTGATCAACTCATTGCCACAATCCCTACAGCAACTGTTCTAAACAACACCCCCTTTTTCAAGCCCACAATCCAGGGCCATCTTTCTCAGTAGGTGAATTCTACTGTACTGAGAGGACGCCCTGCACACAAGATGCCTTTATGTCTTTGGTCATCTTCTTTTGCTCTAGTCTCAGAAGATGAGGAAGCCCTTCTTGCCAGAACTAGGACATCAAGAACCAGAGAACCACAACATGATAGCAAATAAAACTTTTTTTGAATGGGGATAAACTCATTTTTGCCATGTATTATGAGAAGGAAACTCCAGTAAAGACCCTCTGAAAATGTAGCTCATAAGGAAATCTTCCAACATCACTAATTGGATCTGGATAGAAGCATCAACTAGCCTAATTCAGGTGGGCTCTTTGTGCAGACCAGGTCTGGATATGCATCCTAGAGAGGTATCTATGTTCCAGGCAGTTGTTAAACATAAGATGATTCTGCTAGCCAGTCAAGTTCAAACTAAAATCACCACCTGACTGAGCAGGTGTCGATAGAACTGTTGGCCAGGTTCAGTTGGTGGTCATTAACCATATCATTATGAACCTTTGTTGACCCTGTATGAACACATAAAGGCTGCTACAAATCCCTGTATCCATACAAATGAGGACTTTAGAAGCTAAAAGTAGAGAAAAATCCCACAACCTTGAGCTCAGTAGAGCTACACCTAGTGGTAACCAGTTATAGCCAAGAACCATTATAGCACAGTAACTGTAAGAAAGAGACAAGTAGCAAAGCATGAGAAAGGCTGGAAGATACCACATGAGAGATACATCTGGAAGATACCACATGAGACCAGGTAGCAACAGATCCAACAGGTGTAGGTAGCATGGTGGTATCACCTGGAAATATCTGCAGCCCTGAAATAGAGGGGGTACCGGGGAAAGAATATGGTGTCAGTCCACACATGTGTCTTGGCCATGCATATCCCCTACCTGTTCCCACTTACAGTGTGAATATTTGTGGGAAAGCATGCTGCAGGTTTATGGGGGAAATGTTTTGTTGCTACTTCCTTTACTCTTCTATTTAATGCCTTTGATTTTAATTCCTCCAGCTAATTAGGGTTGAGGAAACAAGCCTCAGGTTGTGCTTAAAGTCATGTCTGTTCAGGTTGCTAGGTGGCTCAATGGATAGATCCCTGGGTCTGGTGTCAAGAACATCTAGATTCCGGGGGGCCTCTATGTGGACGGGGCACAAACTGGCCAGGGCCTGGCATAACCTCCGACCTCTTACCCCTAGTAACAACATGCTCTACCCCAAGGAGGACAAGGAGAACCGCATCCTTCTCTACGCGTGTCGAAACTGTGACTACCAGCAGGAAGCTGACAACAGCTGCATCTATGTGAACAAGATCACCCATGAGGTGGATGAGCTGACCCAGATCATCGCCGACGTGTCACAGGACCCAACCCTTCCCAGGACCGAGGACCACCCATGCCAGAAGTGTGGCCACAAGGAGGCTGTGTTTTTCCAGTCCCACAGCGCCCGCGCAGAGGACGCCATGAGGCTCTACTACGTGTGCACCGCCCCCCACTGCGGCCACCGTTGGACAGAGTGACCAAGCCGGCTGCTGTAGTTTCTTAATAAAGTGTTTTATTTTTGAAAAAAAAAAAAAAAAAAAAAAGAACATCTAGATTCAAATTCTCTTTCTGACACTTACTAGCTTAGTGAACTTGGGCAAGTCCCTTCTTCAGTTTTATGTGACCAAAGTATTTAACCTTCAGCTTCAGTATTTGACTATCCAATGAATAGCCTGAATTAATTTCTTTAAGTATGACTGATTTGATCTCCTTGCTGTCCAAGGGCATCTCCAAAGTCTTCTCCAGCACCACAATTCCATGGCACTTAGCTTTCCTTACAGTCCAACTCGAATAGCTAAACATTGCTATCTGTAAAACCATAGCTTTGACTGTATGGACCTTTGTCGGAAAAGTGATGTTTCTGATTTTTGGTATACCGTCTAGATTAGCTGTAGCTTTGCTTCTAAGAAGCAAGCGTCTTGTGATTTCATGGCTGTAGTCACCATCTGCAGTGATCTTTGAGCCCGAGAACGCAGAATCTGACACTGCTTCCATTTCTTCTCCCTCTGTTTTCCAAGAAGTGATGGGACCAGTTGCCAAGATCTTAGTTGTTGTTGTTTTTACAAAGCTTCAAGCCAGTTTTTATACTCTCCTTTTTCACCCTCATCAAGAGGTTTCTTAATTCCTTTTCACTTTCTGCCATCAGAGTTGTTACATCCGCATATTTGAGATTGTTGCTGTTTCTCTTGGCAACCTTAATTCTAGCTTTTGATTTATCCAGCTTGGCTCTTCACATGATGTACTCTGCATATAAATTAAATAAATAAGGTGACAATATACAGCCTTGTCATACTCTTTCTCTAATCTTAAATCAATCAGTTGTTCCATGTTCATTTCTAACTTGCTTCTTGGGCCAAATACAGGTTCCTCAGGAGACAAGTAAGATGATCTGGTACTCCCATATCTTTGAGGACTTGCCATATTGTGCTGTGATTTACACAGTCAAAGACTTTATTGTAGTCAATGAAGCAGAAGTAGATGTTTTTCTGGAACTCCATTTTCTCCAAAATCCAGCAAATGTTGGCAAGAGAGTCTTTAGTTCCTCTGCCTCTTTGAAAATCAGCCTGCTCTTCTGGTAATTCTCAGTTTGCATATTGCTGAAGCCTAACTTGCAGAATCTTAAGCATAACCTTGCTGGCCTGTGAAATGAGTGCAATTGTTTAGGAATGTGAACATTCTTCGGCATTGCCCTTCTATAGGATTGAGGCATAAACCGAACATTTCCAATCCAGTGGCCACTATCGTGTTTCCCAAATTTGCTGGCACATTGAGAGCAGCACTTAAATAGCATCATCTTTTAGTGTTTCAAACAGCTCAGCTGGAACACCAGCACCTCCACCAGCCTTATCATTAGCAATATTTCCTAAGGGCCACTTGACTTCATTCTCCGGGATGTCTGACTCAAGATCAGTAATCACACTATTATGGTTATTGGTGATGCCAAGATCTTTCTTGTCTAGTTTCTTCATATATTCCTGCCACCTCTTTTGATCTCTTTTGCTTATGTTAAATTTCTACCATTTTTGTTTTTTATCATGACCATTTTTATGTAAAATATTTGCTTCATTTCTCTAATTTTTTTAAAAAAAATCTCTTGTCCTTCTCATTCCTTATTTTCTTCTATTTCATTGTATTGCTCATTTAAGAAAAATTCCTTAATTCTCCTAGCAAAAATCTGGAATTCTACATTCGGTTGGATACATCTTTCTTTCCCTTTCTCCTTTCCTCAGCTATTTGTAACGCTTTGTCAGACGGCCACCTTGTTTTCTTTCTCTTCTTTTTCTTTGGAATGTTTTTATTGCTACCTCCTGAATGATACTGGGAGCCTCTGTCCATAGTTCTTCAGGTACTCTAGCTACCAAATCAAATCACTTAAATCTCTTCCTCACTTCCACTTCATATTCATGAGGGATGTCATTTGGGACATATCTATATGCTCAAAAGGCTTTATCTACTTTCTTCAGTTTAAGTCTGAACTTTGTGATAAAAAGTTCATAATCTGGGTCACAGTTGGCTCCAGGTCTTTTCACAGACTATATAAAGCTTCTTGACCTTTGGCTGCAAAGCATATGATCAATCTGATTTCTATATTGATCATCAAGTATAGAGTCGCCTTTTGGGTTACTGAGTTACTGAAAAAGAGTGTTTGTTATGCCCAGCGAATCATCTTGACAAAACTCCATTAGTCTCTATCCTGCTTCATTTTCTATTCCAAGGCCAAACTTGCCTATTATTCTGCCTATCATTTGATTTCCTACTTTAGTGTTCCAAATCTCCTATGACGAATGTGACAGCTTTTTTTGGAATTCTTTCTAGATGTTGTAGGTCTTCATAGAAGCGATCAGCGTCGGGCTGTTTGGCATCAGTGGTTGAAGTATAGACTTGTATTGTTGTGGTGTTGGGTGGTTTGCCTTGTATTTGAATAGATATCGCCCTTTCCTTTTGAGATTATGCCCCAGTACTGCTTTTCTCGCCCTTTCATTGGCTATGAAGGCCGCTCTATTTGCTCTACGGGATTCTTGCCCACAGTGGTATATGTAGTGATCATCTGAACTAAATTCACCCATTTCCATGTATTTAAATCCACTCACACCCTGTTTAATCTTTCCATCTCCTGTTTGATCACATCCAGTTTGCCTTATGTGACATTGATCTTTACAGCATCAGACTTTCCTTTCATCACCAGATGCATCTGCAGCTGAGCTTCCTATTGGCTCTGGCCCAGGAGCTTTGTTAGTACTAGAGTACTTGCAGTTGTCCCCTACTCTTCCCTGGGTACCATACTGGACACCTTCTGATTTCATCTCTTTCATCATTTCAATACTGTCCGTGGGGCTTTCTTGGCAGAGATACTGAAATAGTTCTCCATTTCCTTTTCCAGAACTCTCCACTCTGACCTATCCATCTTGGGTAATCCTGCAAAGCATTGCTCAGTGTTTCATTGAGATACACAAGCCCCTCCACCACAACAAGGCAGTGATCCAGGGGACTGTAAATATAAAAATAGATCATTTTAATTACATTGAATTGAAAGGCTTTTGCATGAGCAAAAATGAATGTAATTAGGATAAGAAAAAAGTGGTACATAAAAAAATTTGCATCATAAATAGGGTTCTGATATCCAAGTTGTATGGGGAACTGAGCCAAATACATTACCAAAAACTATTCTCCAAAGGACAAGTAGTCAAACAATATGAACAAACAGTTCTCCAAAGAATTGCTAGCTATTAGCAACCATATAAAATATAGCTCCAAATCATTAACAAGAGAAATGTAAATCAAATGTTGGAAGAGATGCCAAAAGATGGGCCCAACCATTCTGGAAAGCAATTTGAAATATAAATATCCATATCCTTCAACCCAGAGATCACATCGTTAAGCATATACCACAAATGAAAAAGAAGAGTCTCATACATACATAATATTCAGGGTATTATTTTTCATAATACCAAAGAATTGTTAATGAGGTCAATATCTATTGATTGGAGACCAACCAAACACATCGTGGTAATCAATGTTGCACACACCATAAGGAACAGTGAATGTGGAAATTACAAAGTGAAATATTACAGAATCAAGAAAAATGGCATGCACATGGACCACAACCATGTAAATGGGAAGTAGGATGGCAGCAGCAATAAAACTGAATGCTGGGCAGTTATAATGACCAACTACAAAGGCCCCCCCCACCTTTGTCCATACCAGAAAAGCAGCTCTTCATGCTGAGATAGTCGAGTAGCTCCAAGGATGGATCCCTGGCTTTCTCTTCTTGGAATAAAAGCCCTCTCTCTTTTTTGTGTGAAGGATGGTCTCTTCTTTTTAGGGGTTTCGCTGTGGTATTGGTGGATCAAGGCGTTGGTTGCTTCCTCTGTTTCCAGATCTATGATCTGGGATCTTTGAGTTCACTAATTCATAGAATCAAATGAAAACCCAGGGCCAGGGGTAAGGAGATGTGCCCAAGGTTGGCCACATAGGGGATATGCTGAGTCTTACCTATGATTCCAGGTGCTGTAGGACCATCTAAGTTCAGGTGGACACTTAGTTATGAAATTATTATTGGGCGAGTGGAGGGAGAACAGGACCACTTTTAGGGGTGAAAGTAAAGAAGCAAAGATCAATTAACACTAATGGGATGCACACCATTTTTCTGACAAGTGTCAGGAGAGTAGCCTTGGGTCATTCTCCCAAGTGAGGGATCAAAAATCTTATTGAGATGCTTATATTTCATGCTGTTCCCACTCACTCCCCTCCACCACATTGGAAGTCTATGTGATCAGTGCTAATTCAGCTCCATAGGGAAGAGAAATTCGACTTCACATATACAAAGATCTTCATACAACCTTATTGATGAATATAGCCATGTATAAATGTGTCTATGTATGTTTCTACTTTATAGTAGGCAAAGGCAATTCATTTACATTACTTAGGAAAAAGGACTAGCCCTTACAGATAAAATTCTTTAAAAAACCCCAAAAAACAAAACTCTATTCTCAAATACACAATAAGAAAGGGACTTAGAATTAGAGACAAGATATTAAGAAAGGCATGACAGTAGTTGAAGATTTATTAGCTCTACCAATCACTGCTAAATGGACGTACGTTATTAGGGCTTGTGAGCTATAGTGTTAAGCGGATGAAGACCCATAAAAAATCTTGAACTCAAGGTAACCTTTTCTGGGGGCAATCAATGGCATGGATTGGTAGGTGATTACATATACACATGTATATTTGTGTGTGTACATACAACACATGTACTTGTGTGTATATGGCTGTTGTATATATGTATTGCGTATTACATATATGTATACACACATATGCATGTATACACATACATATACACATAGAACAACTTCGTGAAGAAGAGACCACAAAGAACTGAAAGTATCAGGAAAAGTTTCACATACATACAGGACGGCACCTGAACTGAGCCTTGAAAGACTGTCTAAGAGGCAGAGAAAAGGAGGCACCTTCCAGGTCTGTACAAAGGCCTGGAGGTTGAACATAGCATATTGAGTCAAACAGCTGCCATAGTAAATCAGTTTGGCTAGAAAATAAAACGCATGAAGGAAAGAAGAATAAAATAAGCCTGGAAACATTGCACACATCAGATGATGAAGGCTTTTAAATGCCCAGCTGAGAATTTTGCATTTTATCCTAGAGTCAGACTATTACAGATTTAAACCTTGAAGAGATGCTAGAAACCATTGAATTCAATAGTTTTTTAACTGATGAAAAAAATTGAGGTTAGATGACTTGTTCAGGATCATACGGCTGGTAAATATCTAAGGTAAGATTTGAGCTTGGGTCTTGCTGCCACCAAGCCCGGCAGGCTATCTGTTACACCACTTGGAATGTGGTGATTTGTGAGCTGTGGACCCACAACTGTGGAACTTCGACCTGCGAGGATTTCCAAGCAGCAGAGTGAAATGGCGAGATCTGTATCTTAGAAATATTAGAGGACAGAGACTGGAAGAAGGGAGCCCAACCATGAGGCTGCTGCAGTAGTCTGGGTGAGAGAGGATGGAAGCCTAAACCGGGGAAGGGCTGCACGGATAGAAGGAAGCAGACTGATGAGAGAAATGAAGATTCTGTAAGACTTGGCTGCAGAATAGCTACAAAAAGTGAAAGAAAGAGAAGAA
>JAQQSW010010552.1:0-12967 GCA_028646575.1 Pseudocheirus occidentalis | reverse complement strand
TTCACTAACCATCTCTGACGAATTAAAGATCCCCTTAGGCAGGTGCTTTAGATTTTCTTTGAAGTATACTCAAGCCGGTCTCTGTTCTGCGGCCATGCGAGCTCCCCCTCTCCCGTCCAGTTCCTCACACCTTGGCAGATGTGGAGGTGCTGGAGGCTGTATAACCTCTTAAGACTGGCTGCGGGGCTTGGCTCAGCTCAGCCCAGCTCCTTCCCACCGTTCCAGGCCTGGCCACGGTGTTGTCTTCTGGCTGTTTTAGTCTCTGCTCCCAACCGCTGCCATGAGCCCCTGCTGACAAGCTGCCTTGAGTGAGAGATGTATTCTCTGTATTTTTGTGAGTCTGAGAGTCGTAGACTTTATCTGGGCTCATAATTTTCTGGGTGTTTAGGGTGGCGGTGTGGAAGCTGCGGGACCTTGCTGGGTCTACGTCACCATCTTGGCAATGCAAATGCAAATGCAAACATTTTTTAAAAAGTACTAGCAAGTAGATGACAGCAATATATTATAAAAGTCACATGCTATGACCAGGTGGGAACTGTACCAGGAATGCAGGGCTGATTCAAAACTAAGAAAACTTATCAATATAATTAATCATATCAATAACAAGAAAATAAGAAAAAATACACAATTATCTCAATAGATATAGAAAAAACTTATGACAAAATATAGGACTCATACCTATTAAAATCACTGAAAAACTGAGGAATCAATGCAGTGTTCCTTAAAATAATACATAATATCTTTCAAAAACCATCAGTACGTATTATATGTAATAGGGATAAGTAGAAGGTTTTCCAATAAGAACAGGGATGAAACAAGGCTGCCATTTATAACCACCATTATTCAGTATTGTGCTAGAAATGCTAGCTGTAGTAATAAGACAAGAGAAAGAAATTGAAGGAATTAGAATAGGCAATGAAGAAACAAAAATGTTGTTCTTTGCAGATGATATGACGGTATACTTAGAGAATCCTAGAAAATCAACTAAAATAATTAATATAATTAACATCTACAGCATTATATAGGTTGTAGTATATAAAACAAATCCACAAAAATAATCAGCATTTCTGTATATTACCAATAAAGTCCAGCAGTTAGACATGGAAAGAGAAATTTAACATAATTATAGACAATATAAAATACTAGGGAGTCTACCTGTCAAGACAAATCTAGGAGCTATATAAACAAAACTTACAAAGCACTTTTCACACAAAATCAGATATAAACAAATAGAGAAATATTGATTGCTTGTAGGTAGCCTGAGATAATACAATAAACAAGACAACTCTACCCAAATTAATCCAGTTATACAGTGCCTTACCAGTTAAATTACCAAAAATATATTTTATGGAGTTAGAAAAAATAATAGCAAAATTCATCTAGAAGAACAAAATGTCAAGAATATGAAGGGAATCAACAAAAATGTGAAGGAAGGTGTCTTAACAGCACCAGATCTTAAAGTGCATTACAAAGCAGTGAACATCAAAACAGTCTGGTGACTAAGTGACTAAGAAGCATTTGCTGCACAATAAATAATCATTAATGGCCATAGTAATTTAGTGTTTGACAGACTGAAAGATCTAAACTTTTGGATTAAGAACTCACTATTTGACAAAAGTTTCTGGAAAAGGCAGTGTGCAGAAACTAAGTAAAGACCAACATCTCATACTGTATACTGACTTAAGGTCAAAACAGATACATGATTTAGACTCAAATGGTGATATCTAAATGAAATTAAGGAAGAATGGAACGTTTTACCTGTCAAATTTACGGATAATGAAAGAATTTATGATCAAACAAGAGACAGAGACCATTATGGAATGGAAAATGGACAATTTTGATTGCATAAAATTGAAGGTTTTTTTCTTTTTTCTTTTATTTTGGATTTTTTTATTCATTTATTTCTGTTCTTGTTTAACCCATCATTCATTTCAACGAGATTCTGAGTTACAATTTTTCTCCCCATCTTTCCCCCACCCCCACCCCAAAAGAGCCATCCCACTGCATAATCCCACCCCCAATCTGCATTCTCCTATGTCCTCCCCCATCTCCCTTCTGACTTTCTGGTAGGGCAAGATGGATCTCCCTACCCCAGAGACTGTATATCTAAATACCAGTTGTATGTAGATAATAATGATAATAATAATAATAAATATATGTATATATTTTTAACATTTGATTATAGAACTTTAAATTCTAGATTCTTCCCTTTCTCCCTCATCCCCCATCCCTACTGGAAAGACAAGCAATTCCATACAGGTTGTACATGTGTAGTTATGCAGAACATCTCCACAATGGACATATTGTGAGAGACTTATTATATACCCCAAGCGTATCCTGCACCCTCTTGTTCTATTCTCTACCCTGTCCCTGTCTCTTTACAGAAGTGTGTGCTTCTAGCAACCCTCCACCCACCCTTCCCTCCCCTCTATCACCCACCTCTCATCCCCATCCCCCCTACTCTCCTGTGTGGCAAGATACCTAGTTTAGAGTTTATGTCATTCTTTCCCTAAGCCAAATTCAGTGAGAGTAAGGTTGACTCTTTCCCTTTTGCCTTCCCGTGCTTCCCCTCCATTGTAACAGTTATCCCTTGCCTCTTCTATATGAAATGATTAATCTATTTTGTCTCTCCCTGTCTCCTCTCATTCAGTTCCTCTCCCATGTCAGAATATCACCTTTTAAAGTATCATCTCTTCCTATTCAATTGATCCTGTGCCCTCTATGTACACAAATATACACATACTCATATATGTATTCATACACACACACATATATACATAACCTCCTATATAGACATATGTGTATGTATACACACATATACATTTGAATTCCCTTCACCTATCCTCATACTAAGAAAAGTTTCATAAGTTGCAATTATTGTTTTTCCATGTTGGCATGTAAATTGTTCAATTTTGATAAGTTCCTTATGATTTCTTTTCCATATTTACCTTCTCATGCTTCTTGTATTTGAATGCTTGAAAGTCCTCCACCTCACTGAATGACCATCCCCTGTAACATTATACTCAGTTTTGCTGGATAGGTGATTCTTGGTTTTAATCATAGCTCCCTTGATCTCTGGAATATCATATTCCAGTCCCTTCAGTCCCTTAATGTAGAAGCTGCTAGATCCTGAGTTATCCTAATTGTGTTTCTTCAGTATTCAAATTGCTTCTTGTTAGCACGTTTTAATATTTTCTCCTTGCTCTGGAATCTCCAGAATCTGGCTATAATATTCCTAAGAGTTTTCTTTTTGGGATCTTTTTAAAGAGGTGATCAGTGAATTCTTTCAAGCTGTACTTTGCCCTCTGGTTCTAAAATATTAGGGCAATTTTCCTTGAGAATTTCTTCAAGGATGCTTTCTATGTTCTTTTTTTGATCATGGCTTTCAAGTAGTCCAATAATTTTTAAATTGTCTCTCCTGGATCTCTTTTCCAAGTCAGTGGTTTTTTCAAGGAGATATTTCACATTGCCTTCTATGTTTTCATTTGTTTGGATCTGTTTAATAGTACCTTGATCTCTCATAAAGTCATTTGTTTCCATCTGCTCCCCTCTAATTCTGAAGGAATTATTCTTTTCAGAAAGCTTTTGAGATTATTTTTCCATCAGGCAAATTCAACTTTTTAAGGCATTCTTCTCCTCATTGGCTTTTTGGGACTCTTGCCATTTGAGTTAATCTATTTTTTGAGGTATTATTTTCTTCAGTCAGGTTGTTGAATCTCTTTTCATGATTTTCTTGCATCATTCTTATTTCTCTTCCCAATTTTTCCTCTACTTCTCTTATTTGGTTTTCAAAATCCTTCTTAAGCTGATGTAGGGCTTGTAACAAGTCTACATTTTTCTTGGTAGCTTTTGTTGTGGGAGTTCTGACTGTGTTGTCTTCTTCTCATTCCATTCTTTGATCCTTTTTGTCCCCAAAAAAGAATCTAGAGTTGGATTGCTGTTCTTACTTTGCTTCCTTTGTCTGCTCATGTTGCCAGTCAATTACTTGACTTTTTATCTCTTTGGAACGCTGCTTCTAGAGGGGAAAGCTCTGTCCCAAACTGCCGGGGTTTTTGCAGCTGCTAGAGCTATTAGGAGGCTGCTAAATTACCCACCAGCTTTGGCTCACTGAAAATGCACCCCAGAACACCACCCAGGACCACGATATCAATCCAGGCAGCTTAATGCAAGAGTACTTAGCCTCTGAATGATCTCTTGGCCACCCTACAATCTGCAGGCCAGGAGCTTTTGAAGCAGCCACGTGGCCCTGCTTCTGCTGCTTCCTTGCCCTGGAGGCAGTTTGGCTGGACCCTCTCCCCTGAATTTAGCAGATTCCACTAACCTCTCAATTAGTCCTTATTTATTATGACTTGATAATTCTGGAAATCACCACAGATGCCACTGATACACTCTCCTGAAGGCTCTAGCTGTGGCTTGTGCTGGCTGCCCCAGGGGCAAGCTGTGGTTTCAGGCCAGGCTGGTTTTGGCTCTCAGTGTGCTGTGATAAGTCCTTCCTTTCCTACCTGGCAAGCTGCCTTCAGTGGGAGATGTGTTTTTCTGTAATTTTTGAGTTCTGGAGCCCTAGAATTTGTTTAGAGTCATATTTTATGGGTATTTGAGGTGGTTATGTGGGAGCGGCAGAGTTTTCCTGCTTCTATGCCACCATCTTCTCTCTGCCCCCCCCCAAGTTTTTTTTCCCAACAAAAACAATATAGCCAATATTAGAAGGAAACCAGGTGTAAATATATAGAGAACTGAATCAAATTTATAATAATTCTAGTCTTTCAACAGTTGATAAATGGTCACAGAATATGAACAGGCAGTTTTCAAATAAAGAAGTCAAAGTTATCTGCAATCATATAAAAATGCTCTAAATCACTATTGATTAATGGAATGCAAATTAAGACAACTCTGAGGTACCACCTCACATATATCATATTGGTCAATATGACAGAAAAGGCAAATGACAAGTTATGAAGGGGATGAGGGAAAATTGTGACACTAATACACTGTTGTTGGTGGAGTTGTGAACTGTCCAAGCATTCTGGAGACAAAGTTAGAACTACACCCACAGAGCTATAAAGCTGTTCATATTCTTAGACCCAGCAATATCACTACTAGGTCTCTATCCTAAAGAGATAAAAATATAGAAAGGACTCATCTTTTAAAAAATATTTATAGCAGTTCTTTTCCATTTGTAGTAAAGAATTAGAAGTTGAGGGGATGCCCATCAATTGGAAATGACTGAACAAGTTGTGGTTTTTAAGTGTGATGGAATACTACTATTCTGTAAGAAATGATGAAGAAGATGATTTCAGAAAAACATGGAAAGATTTATATGAAGTGATGCAGAGTGAAGTGAAAAGAAATGGGAAAACAATATACATAGTAATGGCAATATTGTATGATGATCAACTGTAAATGATAGCTATTCTTTTAAAAAATATTAATTAATTTATTTTTAGTTTTCAACATTCACTTCCACAAGTTTTAAATTTTCTCCTCCACCCTCCCTTACCTTCCCCAATATGGCATACAATCTAATATAAATCTCTACATACATTCCTATTAAATACATTTTCACATTTGTCATGTTGCTTGGAAAAATTATAAAAATGGGAGAGACTATGAGAAAGAAAAGAAGACAAAAAGGAAGTAGTCTTCTTCACTCTGTATTCTGACATTGTGGATGGCATTTACCATCATAAGTCCTTTAGAAATTTTTTAGGTCCTTGCATTACTGAGAAGAGCTAAGTCTATCAATATCAATCACTGAACATCATGTTTCTGTGAACAATGTTCTCCTGGTTCTGCTCACTTCACTCAACATGAGTTCATATACTTCTTTCCAGGATTTTCTGAAGTTTACCAATGCATCATTTCTTGTAGCACAAGAGTATTCCATTATTATATTGCTATACTGTAGAGATCAATGTGAGTACAAAAGCACCTGTGGTGCTGAGGGTCACAGCCTAGTTGCTAAACTCACAAGGAAGTCTCTCATGAAATGGCTTGCTTGATGAGCAGCACCTGAGAAGACTGATTTTGCTCTCCTCCATTGGCCCATACCCCCAGTGCATGAGGGCATCATGCTCTCATCATGTTGCCCATAGGGTATAAAAAGAGGATGCTACAATGCAATAAAGGACAGCTGCTGTATGCTTCTCTCTCCTCTGTCCTCTTCAGTCCCTCCTGAGAATACAGCCTAAGGCTGGCCCTTAGGCTACTGAGTTGAGTGGCTGTTACAATATACCACAACCTGTTCAGTCATTCTTTACTTGATGGGTATCACCTCAATTTCCAGTTCTTGGCCACCACAAAAAGAGCTGCTATAAATATTTTGTACATGTAGGTCCTTTTCACATTTTTATTATCTCTTTGGGATACAGCCCTAGAAGCTGTATTGCTGGGTCAAAGGGTATGCACAATTTAAAGCCCTTTGGGAATAGTTCCAAATAGCTCTCCAGAGTGGTTGGATGAGCTCAAAGCTCCACCAACAACAAATAGGTGCTCTGGCTTTCCCCCATCCTCTCCAACACTTATCATTTTCCTGTTTTGTCATGTTAGCTAATCTGATAGATGTGATGTGGTACCTCACAGTTGTTAAGATTTGCATCTCTCTAACCAACAGTGATTGAGAGCATTTTTCCATATGAGTAAATATAGTTCTAATTTCTTCCTCTGAAAACTGCCTGTTCATATCCTTTGACCATTTATCAATTGGGGAATAACTTGTATTCTTGTAAATTTGGCTCAGTTCTCTATATATTTTAGAAATGAAGCCTTTATGAGAGACACTAGTTATAAAAATTCTTTCCCAGTTTTCTGCTTCCGCTCCTAATCTTGATTGCATTGGCTTTGCTTGTGCAAAACCCTTTCAATTTAATGTAATCAAAATCATTCATTTTGCATTTCATAATGTTCTCTATTTCTTCTTTGGTCATAAATTCCTCATTCTCCATAAATCTTGCAGATAAACTATTTCTCATTCCCCTAATTTGTTTATAGCATTAACCTTTATACATAAATTGTGTGTCCATTTGGTATATGTTGTCAGATGTTGAGCTATGTCTGGTTTCTGTGATGCTATTTTCCAGTTTTACCAGTAGTTTTTGTCAAATAGTGAGTTCTTATCCCAGAATCTGAGGTCTTTGGGTTTATCAAATAGTATATTGCTATATCATTGACTATTGTGTCTTATGTACTTAACTTATTCCACTAATCTACCTCTCTGTTTCTTAGCTAATACCAAGTAGTTTTGATGATTGCTGTTTTATAATACAATTAAAGATCTAGTATGGCCAGGCCATCTTCCCTAGCATTTCTTTTTAATTAATTTCCTTGATATTCTGAACCTTTTGTTCTTCCAGATGTATTTTGATATTATGGGATGCCTCATTATTTTCATTCTCTTGAATGATGTTATTGATTTTTCTTTGATTTTTTGTTTGACCCCATTCATTCTTTAATATTATTTAGTTTCAATTAATTTTAGTCCATCTTTCCATGTCCCTTTATTACACATGATTTCTATTATATCCTTATCTGAAAAGTATGTATTTAATATTTCTGCCTTTCTGCACTGAACTGTGAGTTTTTTACGCCCTATAACATGGTCAATTTTTTGTGTATTGTGTAATATATGTGCCATATACTGCTGAGAAAATGGTATATTCCTTTCTATCCCCATTCAATTTTTCTCAAGAGTTCTACCATATCTACCTTTTCTACAATTCTATTCACCTTTGTAACTTCTTTCCTGTTTATTTGAGGCTGGATTTATCCAGCTAATAGAAGGGAATTTTGGGGTTCACCATTAGTATAGTTTTGCTGTCTATTTCTTCCTGTAACTCTCTTAATTTCTCATCTAAGAATTTGGATGCTGTACCACTTAGTGGATATATGTTTAGTAATGATATTACTTCATTGTCTGTGGTGCCTTTTAGCAGGATATAATTTTCTTTGTTATCTCTTTTGATTAGATCTATTTTTGATTCTGCTTTGTCTGAGATTAGGAAAGCTACCCCTGGTTTTTTTTAACTGCAACTGAAGCATAATGTATTCTATTCCAGTCTTTTGTCTTTACCCCATGTGTATTCCCCTGTTTCCAATGTATTTCTTGCAAACAACATATTGTAGAATTCTGGTTTTTAATCCATTCTGCTATCTGCATCCATTTTATGGGAGAGTTCATCCCATTCACATTCTCAGTTATGACTAATATCTGTGTCTTTCTCTCCATCTTATTTCCCCCTTCTGCTACTAAAAAGACCACCACCTCCATCAATATTTCCTTCCTTCTATCAGGCCCTCTCTGTTCTTCCCCTTTTCCATTACTAACTCTTTCCTCCCTTCTAACTACTCTTCCCCTTAAAAAAAATCTCCTTGTCCCTTTTATTGCCTGTAGGGCAACTTAGGTTTCTATACTTAACTGAGTATGTTATTCCCTCCTGCAATTAAATTCAATAATAGTAAAGTTCAAACAATGCTCATCTCCCTCCCTTCCTTTCCTCTACTATAATGTTTTATGCCTCTTCATGTAATATAATTAACCCCTTTTTTCCTCCTCCTTTCCTCATCTCCTATTACAATCCTTTTGATCCCCTTAATTAGGTATGTATCATCCCATCATTTATTTCCACCCCCTATGTGTATGCATATCCTTTTTAAATGTCATAATAGAGTGCAAGATGGTGGAGTAAAAGCAGGAACTTGCTTGAGCTCTCCCCAAACCCCTCCACATACCTGTAAAAACGACTAAACAAATTCTAGAGCTGCATAACCCACAAAATGACACAGTGAAACATCCATAGCCCAAGACAGCTTGGAAAGTAAAGAGGAAGGGTCTATTGCACCAGTCTGGAAGTGGAGCTCAGTCTGTTGTGGGCTGTATCTGATGCAGACTGGACTGGAGAAGAACTCAGGGGACAGAATCACTGGCAGCTATGGTAGTTTCCAGACTTCTCAACCCACAAACCCTGAGGACAGCATGGAAGGTCAGTGGGGGAAATCTGAGGAACCTGGGAAAAAGATGTGTGAGACCTGGTTCCAGCCCCTGGGCAGTGGAGGTGGTGGTGGTGGCTACAGCAGCAGCAGTAGCAGTACCACTAGCAGCAGCTGCTTCTGGGGTTCTGGGCCCACAGAGGGTGGGGAATTGATCAACTGATTCAAAACCCCTGAAGCCTGGGACAGTACACCCACTTCCATCCCCAGCCCCACTGGAACCATGGTCTTACCTTAAGAAATAGTTAGAAAGTCAAGTATTTGGCTGGGAAGATGAGGAAACTGCAAAAAAACCTGTCAGACTATAGAGTCTTACTTTGCTGACAAAGAAGATCAAAACATACAACTAGAAGCAGACAAAATCAAAGCTCCTACATCAAAAGCCTCTAAGAAAAATATCAATTCATCACAGGCCATGGAAGAGCTCAAAAAGAATTTTGAAAATCAAATAAGAGAATTAAAGGAAAAATTGTAGAGAAATGAGAGTGATGCAAGACAATCATGAAAAAAGAGTAAATAGCTCGCTAAAGGAGATGCCCAAAATATTGAAGAAAGTATCTTAAAAATAGACTAATCCAAATGGCCAAAGAGGTCCAAAAAGGCAAGGAGGAGAAGAATGTCTTAAAAATCAGAATTGGCCATGTGGAGGACATTTAAAAGTTCTCTTAAAAATGATTCCTTAAAAATTAGAATGGAGCAAATGGAAGTGAATGACTTTATAAGAAGTCAAGATATTATAAACTAGGACAAAGGAATGAAAAGATAGAAGACAATATGAAATATCTCATTTGAAAAACCACTGACCTGGAAAATAGATCCAGGAGACATAATTTAAAAAATAATGGACTATCTGAAGGTTATGATGAAAAACAGCCTAGACACCATCTTTCAAGAAATTATCAAGGAGAGGCCAGAGTCAAGATGGCAGTGTAGAAGCAGGAGAACTCTGGGAGTTACCCCCATAACCACCTCAAATACCTATAAAAGATGACTCTGAACAAATTTTAGAGCTCGAGAACCCACAAAGTGACAGAGAAACAAATCTCTGTCTGAAGGCAGCCCAGCAGGTGGACAGGAAGGGTTCGTTGCAGCGTGCTGGGATCCAAGATCATCCCCAGGCAGTTGTAGCCCAGGGAGACCCAATCAGTCAGCTGGAGAGATTTCAGGAGAGTGGATCACCAGAAACTTGGGTGGTTTTGAGAATTATCAGCCCATAAGAGCCAAGAACAAAGTGAAAGGTCAGTGAAACTAGGCTAAATTTGGAGGAGGGGAGCAGGTCTGGCTGTTGGCCCCCAGAGACAGGAGCAGTGGAAGCAGCAGCGCTGCTACTGCCTCCATGTGGCTGCTTCAGGGCTCCTGGCCTGCAGATTTCAGTGGGGCCAAGTGACCATTCAGAGGCTAAGTGCTCTCACTTAACCTGCCTGGATTGGGATCATGGTCTTGGGAGGTAGTCCTGAGGTGTCTGACCCGTGAGCCAAATCTGGTGGGGGCTGTAGAGATGGCAGCCCCCTAATAGCTCTGGCAGCTGAGAAAATCCAAGTGATATGGGCCAAAGCTCTTCCCTCTGAAAGCAGAGTTCCACAGAGATAAAAAGTTAAGTAATTGACTGGCAACATGAACAGGCAAAGGAAGCAAAGCAAGAACAACAATCTAACTGCAGATTCCTTTTTTGGGGACAAAAAGGATAAAAAAAATAAAAGCATGCAAAGGGAGGAAGAAAACAGTCAGAACTCCTTCACCAAAAGCTTACAAGAAAAATGTAGACTAATTAGAGGCCATAGAGGAGCTTAAGAAGGATTTTGAAAATCAAATAAGAGAAGTGGAGGAAAAATTGGGAAGAGAAATGATGCAAGAAAATAATGAAAAGAGAGTCAACAACCTGACTGAAAAAAATAACACCTTAAAAATAGATTAACTCAAATAAATGGTGAGACGCCCAAAAAAGCCAATGAAGAGAAGAATTTTTTAAAATGCTGAATCTGCCAGATGGAAAAAGAATCTCAAAAACTCACTGAAGAGAATAATTCCTTCAGAATTAGAGTGGAGCAGATGGAAGCAAATGAGTTTATGAGAGATCAAAGTACTATTAAACAGATCCAAACAAATGAAAAAATAGAAAGCAATGTGAAATATCACCTTGAAAAAAATCCACTGACCTGGAAAATAAATGCAGGAGAGAAAATTTAAAAATTATTGGACTACTTGAAAGTCATGATCAAAAAAAGAACTTAGAAAGCATCCTTCAAGAAATTCTCAAGGAAATTTCACTGATATTTTAGAATCAGAGGGCAAAATAGAACTTGAAAGAATTCACCAATCACCACTTGAAAAAGATCCCCAAAAGAAAACTCCTAGAAATGTTGTAGTCAGATTCTGGAGTTATCAAATCAAGGAGAAAATATTAAAACCTGCTAAGAAGAAACAATTTGAATACTGTGGAAACATAATGAGGATAACTCAGGATCTAGTAGCTTCTACATTAAGGGAATGAAGGGACTGGAATATGATAGTCCGGAGATCAAGGGAGCTATGATTAAAACCAAGAATTACCTACCCAGCAAAATTGAGTATAATGTTGCAGACGAAAATACGGTCATTCAATGAGGTGGAGGACTTTCAAGCATTCTTGCAGAAAAAAAAACAGGACTGAAAAGAAAGTTTGACACTCAAGTACAAGAAGCATGAGAAATAAACATGGAACAGGGATCATAAGGAACTTATCAAAGTCAAAGTTAAGCTATTTACATGCCAACGTGGAAAACCAATAATTGTAACTTATGAAACTTTTCTCAGTATGAGGACAGGTGAAGAGAATACCAATGTATATATGCATATACATACACATATGTCTATATAGGAAATTATGTGTGTGTGTGTGTGTGTGTGTGTGTGTGTGTGTGTGTGTGTGAATGGAGGACTTTCAAGCATTCTTGGTGAAAAGACCAGCACTGGGTAGAAGCAGCAGCATCCCATAGCTCCCATGCAGCCACCCTAAACACCCATAAAAATATGATGCTGGACAAATTCTAGGACTCTCAAACTCAAAAACTACAGACAACATATCTCTCGTGGAAGGCAGCTCGGCAGCAGGGGATCATCGCGGCAGGACACGAGCCGAGGCTGGTCCAGCTTGAAATTGAAACCATGGCCAGGCCCCAGGGCAGTAGGAAGGAGCCAAGCCATGCCACAGCCAGTCTACAAGAGAGAAGATCTACAGGCTCCAGCACCTCCACAGCTACCAAGGTGTGAAAAATAGGGATTAACGAAAGGTGTGAAAAATAGGGATTAGAGAAAGGCAGCTGGCTGGAGGGGCTCATCCAAGGCCTGGATCTGAGAACAGCCCAGCCTGAAACCACCATGTGGCCAGGCTCTGGGGCGGCCTGGAGGAGCCAAGCCTCACAAGCCACAGTGTGAGTCTACTTCAGAGAAGATCTAAAGCACCTGGAGCAATCTGCATAAGCCAGGATGAAAGGTCAATGAAAGCGAGTGAAGCTTTCAAGCTAAACTTGGGGGAGGAAAAGCAGTTCAGCCAATCTAACAGGGGCAGGGAAGCAGTGGGGGAAGGGAAGAAACTGCTGCAACCAGCAGATACTCCCACTGGGCTGCTTCAGAGCCCATGGCCTGCAGACTCCACAGGGGGGCCGAATCAATTGATCAGGGCCAAGTGCTCTTGGGTTGAGCGGCCTGAATCCAGATCATGGTCTTGGGTGGTGGTCCTGGGGTGTGCTTTGAGCAAGCCAAAGCTGGAGGGACTTGCAACAACGCCCTAATAGCTCCAGCAACTGGGAAAACCCCAGGGATTTGGAACAGAGCTTTCCCCCCTGGAAGGAGAGTTTCACAGAGCTAAAAAAACCCAACCAATTAATTGACTGGCCAACATGAGGAAATGGAAGCAAAATAAGAACAACAATAAAACTCTAGAATCCTTTTTTGTGGACAAAAAGGATCAAAGCATGGAACGGGAGGAAACAACCCAGTCAGAACT
>JAQQSW010010551.1:0-12967 GCA_028646575.1 Pseudocheirus occidentalis | reverse complement strand
CCTACCCAGAGTCAAAATGAAGAAAAGTCTTCCCCTTGGACTAAACTGAGGTTTGCTGGAAATCAAGAGGTGGAAGGATTGTGTGGTTGTCTAAGAACTTTATTTGGAAACTAAGGTTAATGATTGCCCCATGAGTGGAAGATCAGTATATTGTTAACTGTTGATTGAATCAACTCCCTCTTAAGGAAACTAGGTCATTCCTTTTGTTAATTGATTAATTGAATTTTAAAATGTGAATCTGGTTTCTCCCTTAGGGAAACCAGCTGATTCTTCTCTTGTTCCTTGTTCCTTTCTGTAATAAGATATAATATCGAGACTTTCCTTATTCTGAAGATTGTATATAATATTGTGAATTGTTGAAACTGTGAACATTGCACTGAATCTAGACTTGTAATGGAATAAACAGAGTGTTCACTAATACTGTGTAATCCAAATCTTAAAAGCTGTTCACAGCAGCATTCTCTCAAGAATCTACTGCTGACTGGCTTTACATTATGGCATAGTCGGCAGGATAACAAAGTATAGTGCCTCTCTCTGTTCCAGGATCCAGGATTCATGGCCATTTAGATTAAAATTGTAAAGCCAATAATCCTGGAGGGGTGGAATGTAATGTTAATCAATTTGTTCGATATTTAGGGCTAGGTAGATCAGATACTTAGGGCTAAGTAGGTCATATACTTAGGGTTAGGTAGCTCCTAGTAACCTAGGGCTAATTATAGAACTCTGTCTGTTGATGAAAAGGTGTGAATTCCCCTGTTGATGTGGAAGAATGAAATTGGCTGAGACACTCCCCTGTTGACTTGGGAGAAGGCCACTGCTTATAAGCAGGAGAATTTTGGAGAGACAGACAGATTTTGGATTTGGTTCCTTAGTGAAGCTGACTGAAGATTTGAACAGGATAGGACTTTGCTGGTGGCCTGGCTGATGCTTGGGTTCCAAGCAAGAGAACTCCTGGAGGGTTTGAGGTGTGCTGAACCTGGTGAACTTCAGTGTGTGCCAGGGATTTCCCTGAGGACTGGACAAGGACCTGGGAACTGTTCGTCTTTGAGGACTGGACGAGAACCTGCCAGCTTTCAGCTCCTGAATCTAGGTGATTGTTTGACAGACTCAGGAAGGAGCTGGGATAAGGGAAGAGGATCCAGGGAAATAGAGAGATTACCCAGAGTCAAAATGAAGAAAAGGATTCCCCTTGGAAGAAGCTGATGTTTGCAAAGGACAAGCACCTGAGATTTTTGTCTGAGGTTACCTGTCCTGTTTTGAAGGCTTGAGAATGTGGGTATTTACTACTTTAACTACATATGCCAACTTCATAAGTAGTCTGTTGGCTTGAATTTCTGGTTTTGGGACTCAGTTGTCTGGTATTTGAATAAATGCTCTGACAATATTTCTCATGTAGAGACCGTGTTACATTTTGCCATTAATAACCATATCAGCACACTAATAGTTACTGTAGGCATTTTGAATGCTGCATTGCTGATACATGTATCTGATGCTGCCATGGAGTTAATGGTGTGTACCAAGGTCAGGTGAGATTTTTCTGTTTCTCTGGGATTACTTTGAAGTTCACAGTGTTTGGTGTGATGGAGGGTGGTCTGACCACTGGAAGACACCACATCGCTGAAGGCTTTACTATAGAACGGATAGGCTTAGCCTTTGTTGGATATCCACCTCAGCTAGTATCTACCAATTATGCTGGCTGTGCAAAGGCAAATGGGGCATCCTGATGTTGGTCCTTGCTGGATCTACCACCCTGGGCCTCAGGATCTCCTCCTGGTCCACTGAGGTGGGTCTTGTTGCTGTCTTACTATGTTCTATTGGCTGCCTTTAGGCATAGCAAAAGAGACTTTTTTCATGTTAATCCCCTTAACCTTCCAAGCTAAAAGAGTGCCATTCTGTTGGTTCCCCTTTTCCATTATTTTTCTTGTTGCACTGTGTTTTGGGGTCTCTCTCTCTCTCTCTCTCTCTCTCTCTCTCTCTCTCTCTCTCTCTCTCTCTCTCTCTCTCTCTCTCTCTCTCTATCTCTCTCTCTCTCTCTCTCTCTCTCTCCCTCCCTCCCTCCCTCCCTCTCTCTGTCTCTCTCTGTCTCTGTTGTCTCTTTCTGTGAGTCTGTCTCTCTCTCCCTCTTTTTCTTTCCCTCCATTCTTTTGTCCATCTCTCTGCTTGTTCTCTCTGTTTCTCCTTCTCTCTGACTTTGGAAAGCTATATCTGTTTATGTTCATTATTCCCTGTCCTTACTTTTTCAGAATAAAGGTAGAAATATCACCCTCTCAAGGTTGCAAGGAAATGTCTGTGACATTCTACAATGTCTATCATGACTCTTTCTATAATACAATCAATCCCGACATCTGCATCTCTTCCCAACTATTGGGTTCCATGAACAAATGCATCAGCTCTAATTTAATGAGTTGAAATAAATTGTCTATTCGGCATATTTAATAGTCAACCTATCAGTTAATGTTTAAATACTAACCCTCTGGAAAAGGCATTTGTACAAAAAAATACAAAACTTTGTCACTGCTTTCAAGGAAATCATAGCTTAATGGGAGAGGGAGAACATTTAAACAAATTTGAGCAAACAAGATTTAAACAACCTAAATTCTGCTCAGAAAAAGGCATTATGATTAAGGTACTGAGGGACTAGAAAATTAGTGTAATTAACAGAATGCCAGGCCTGGCACAAGGAAGATCTAATATCAAATCCGGCCTCACACTTACTAGATTGTGGCCTTTGGAAAATCTCTTAACCCCATATTTGCTGAAAAAAACTTCATCTATAAAGTGGGGCTACGTACAGCATCTATTTGGGGTGGCTAAGTGGCTCAGGGAATAGAGGGCCAGCTCTGGAGTAAGGAGGACCTGAATTGACACAAAAGTAGCCATGTGACCTTGGACAAGTGGCATAACCTCAATTGCTCTGCCTTCCCCTCTTCAAAAAGCAATAAAAATTAAAATAAATAAATTAAATATAAATAAAATTGCCTAGGTTAAAAAAGAGTAGCATCTTCTTGTAAGGAATATGGTGAGAATTAAATGAGATAGCATTATAAAGCACTTTATCATAAAATCTAACACATAGTAAGCTTTATATAAATTTAATTACCATTATCCTCATCATTATCATCAATTATTAGGAGAACTGGAAAAGATTTCTTAGAAAAGTTGACATTTAAACTTCAAGGATCCCAGGCATGGGGATATGTTGGTGAAAAAATCAGGAAAAGGGTGTGGAAATGGCAAGATGGAAGAGCAAAAAATTCACATGAATTTTCCCCCAAATTCCTCCAAATACTTTTAAATAACACTCTAATTTAATAGTGGAAGAACCCATAAAATGAGTGAAACTTTATTCAAACCCAAAACAACTTAGAACATGGCAAGAAAGATTTTATCTTAGCAGAATGATAGTAGCTCAGTCTATCACAGACCTTGTAACAGGCCAAATTCCAGGAAGAAAGGAGCAGAGGTGGGATAACTAAATCACTGGAAGCACTGATATTTTCCAGACCTCTCAGATATTACAAACAAAAGAAAAGTAAGAAGGTGGACTATTAAACTATTAAAGGTGTCTATTAAACTCGAATGATAGTAGAGGGAAGTCAAGAAATTGGCTGGCAAGAAGAGCAAACAGAGGAAGTGCAATAAGACCACAGAATCCTTTTTTGGGGACAAAAAATATCAAAACATGGAATCAGAAGAAGTCAATGAAGTCAAAACTCCTGCATCAAAAGCTTTCAAGTAAAATATGAATTGCTTTCAAGCCATGGAGGAGCTCTAGAAAGATTTAGAGAATCAAGTAAGAGAAGTGGAGGAAAAAAATGGGAAGAAAAGTAGGAATGATGCAAGAAAGTCATGAAAAAAGAGACAACATAAAGAAGATGCCCCAAAACTGAAGAAAACAACACCTTAAAAGTACACTAACTCAAATGGCAAAAGAGGCCCCAAAAAGCCAATGAGGAAAAGGATAACTTAAAAAGCTAGAATTGGCTAGAAGGAAAAGGAATTTCAAAGAGAATACCTCCATTAAAATTAGATTGGAGCAAATTGAAGTTATGCTATTATGAGAAAACAAGATGCTATAAATCAAATCCCCCAAAATGGAAAAATAGAAGGCAATGTGAAATATTCTGTTTGAAAAACCACTGACCTGGAAATAAAGATCCAGGGGAGAAAATTTATAAATTATTGGACTACCTGAAAGCCATGATAAAAAAAGAAACTCGACACCATCTTTCATGAACTTATTAAGCAAAATTGCCCTGTTATTCTAGAATCAGAGGGCAAAATAAAAATTAAAATAATTCACTGATTGCCTCTTGAAAATGATCCCCAAAAGAAAACACCTAGGAGTATCATACACAAATTCCAGTGATCCCAGGTCAAGGAGAAAATATTGCAAGCAGCCACAAAGAAACATCTGTAGTAATGTGGAAACACAATCAGCAAAACACAAAGTCTAGCAGCTTCTGCTAGACTGGAAGGGACTGGAATATGATATTCCGGATGTCAAAGTAGAGAGGATTAAAACCAAAAATCATCTACCCAGTAAAACAGAGTAAAATGCTTCAGGAGAAAATAAGGTTATTCAGTGAAATAGAGGATTTTTAAGTATTCTTGATGAAAACAAACAAACAAACAAACAAAGCTGAACAGAAAATTTGACTTTCAAATACAAGAAGCAAGAAAGGCGTAAAAGGGTCAACAAGAAAAAAAATAATAGGGAACTTACTAAAGTTGAAGTATTTACATTCCTACATGGAAAAATGATAATTGTAACTCATGAGACTTTTCGCAGTATGAGGATTGTTGAAGTCAATATATGTATGTTGCATGTATGTATGTATGTATGTATGTATGTATGTGTATGCATGTATGCATGTGCATGCCTATGTGTGTGTGTGTGCATAGATATGTGTGTATACAGGGAGGCCTATGACTGCAAAAATGCATATGTGAGAGTCTGTGTTTGTGTGTAAATGTATACATAGAGAGAGGGTGGAGGATGAGTTGAATAGGAAGGGATGATGTCTCAAAAAGAAAATAAAGTGTTTAGAGAAGAATATTATGAGAAGAAAAATTGAATAAAGTATCTCATAGAAAAGAGGCAAGAGAAAATTGTTGCAGTGGAGGGGAATAGAAGGAAAGTGAAGGAGAATGGGTCAACCTTACACTCATTGAGTTTGGTTTAAGGAGGGAATAGGATACACATTCATTTGGGAATCTTGCCCTGCAGGAAAGTAGCAGGGAGGGGAAAGAGGGGGGATGATAGAAGAGAGGGCAGATTGGGGAAGAGGGTAGTCAGAAGCACATACTTTTGAAAACGGAGAAAGTTAAAGTAAAAAATAGAATAAATGGGAGCACAATAGGATGGGGGATGTAATATTAGTCTTTCACAATATAACTAATATATATTAACGTTTTGCGTAACTACACATGTACAACCTGTATCAAATTGTTATCTTCCCAGTGGGGCTGGGTGTAGAGGGAAAAAGGAAAGACTCTGAAAATCAAAGTTTTAAAAGCATGTGTTAGTTTTTTCCTACAACTGCGAAATAAGATATATATAAGCACTGGGGACAGAAATCTATCTTGCTCTACTGGAAAATAAGAGGGAATATGGGGGAGGATATAAGAGAAAATTGACTGGGGAAAGGGGTATACAGTAGGTTCTCTATCTTGGGGTGGGAGTAGAAGGAAAACAGGGAGAAAAATTGTTACTCAAAATCTTGTGGAAATGAATGTTGAAAACTAAAAATAAATTTAAAATTAGAATTTTAAATCCTTAAAATATATAAAAACAACAACAACAAAAATAAAATCATGAAAAGTGACTTTACATCCCTCTAAAGGAGATGCCAAAATATACTGAAAATAATAAAACCTTTAAGAAAAGGCTAAGAGAAATGGCAAAAGAGGCATAAAAAATAATGAGGAGTAGAATGCCTTAAAAACAGATTTGGCCAGATGAAAAAAGGAGTTTCAAATTTAACTTAAGAAATTAATTCCTTCAAAATTAGATTGAAACAAATGGAATCTAATGACTTTATAAGAAATCAGGACAGTATAAAACAGATTCAGACAAATAAAAAATAGACGACAATGTGAAATATCAAACTGAAAAATCCGCTGAGCTGGAAAACAGATCCAGGAGAGGTAAGTGTAAAATTATTGTACTAACTGAAAGTGATGATCAAAAAAAAAACCTAGCCATCATCTTTGAAGAAATTCTCCAGGAAAATTTCCTTGATATCCTAAAACCAGAGGGCAAATTAGAAACAGAAAGAATTCACCAATTACCTCTTGAAAAATATCATAAAAAGAAAACTTCTAAGAATATTATAGCCAAATTTCAGAGTTCCCCCTTCAAGGAGAACATATTACCAGCAGTAAAGAACATACAATTTAAATATTTTTCAAAAACAATCAGGACAACATAATAACTAATAGCTTCTATATTAAGGGTTTGAAGTGCTTATCATATGATATTCTGGACGTCAAAGGAGCTAGGAACAAAATAAAGAATCACCTTCCCTGCAAAACTGAGTTGAAAGCTTCAGAGAAAATTATCATTTAATGAAATAGAGGACTTTCAAGCATTCTTGATGAAAAGACCCACCCTTAATAGAAGATTTGGTTTTCAAATACAAGAATTAAGAGAAGCATGAGAACATGTAACAGCAATGCAATTTTCACAATGCCTATAGTGATTATGAATATACTGGTTATTTGTGAATCATAACAGGCTCTCCACATAGGGGACAGAGGCAAGCATTTATTCAAGTATCAGAAAGCCAAGTCCCCAAACCAAAAAGTCAAAATCATTGCTATAGCCCCTAAGTTGTTCACACATAGTTGATGCACTGACTACCCAAATCCACCAGCCTGTAAAACAAACAGGCAAAAATCCTTCTGTTCTCACTCACAATATTTGTTCAGCCTCCACGTTGCTTGATAGATAGTGAGTTATTATCCCAGAAGCTGGAGGCTTTGGCCTTCTCAAACAGTAGAAGTCTGTACTATTGTGTCTTGTGTACTTAATCTCTTCCACTGATCCACTTCTCTGTTTCTCAACCTGTACAAAGTAGTTTTGATGAACGTTACATTATAATACTGTTTAAAATCTGGTATGGATAGGCCAAATTTCCTAGCATTTCTCTAAAATCCTATTTACTTGCATAATTTCATAATTGTTTATTTGAGTTTAGATATATCAACATGGGTAGGTTGAGGTCTGCTACTCGTATAGTTTTACTGTCTTTTTCTTGCTATAACTCCCTTAACTTCTCTAAGAATGTGAATGCTATACTACTTGGCGCATATATGTTTAGTGATATATGCATATATGTTTAATAATAATATTGCTTCATTGTCCGTGGTCCCTTTTAGTAGGACATATTTTGTTCCCTTATATCCTTTAATTATATATACTTTTGCATTTGCTTTGTCTGATATTAGGATTGCTACCTGTAATGGCAAGTAAAGAAGTATGTAATACCTTGATACAGATATTTAATGTTTAGCACATTTTTTTTTATTTTTCAGTTCAAGTGTCTTTTAAGACATGTCCATTATTATACCAAGTCTTTGTTAAGAAACAGAACTTGTGAACCTTACAAGTTCCAGACTCTCCCTGTTGCTGATGCAGCAGGAAGGGGAGGAGCTAATAACTATACACACACACACATATATACATATACATATATATGTATATAAACATATGTACATACATATATATGTATAAACATACACACATATTCATATACATACACACATATATATACATATATACATACATATATATGTGTGTGCGTGTGTGTGTGTGTATATATATATATATATATATATGTATATATATATATGAAGAGAAGTCTGAGCTAGGAAAGAGCATAATTGAAAAGGGAACTCTTTTGGTGGCAGAAAAGTTGTGGTATCCTGGCCCTCTGTTTGTCTCTTCTGTCTGTGTTGATTTTTGTTTTTAATGTTGTGTACAGAAGCCCTGGGAACTTACTGGAAGCTGTGAAAGAGGATTTTCTGGTTGCCTATCTACAGAAGTTCTAGAAGAGTGATTTGGAGGCTGGGGGACTGTGCTGATGATTTCTGTTTCCGTCTTAGACCTTCTTGGTGGGTCTATGTTGATTTTGTAGGCAGATAGTAAATTGATGATGATCCTGCCAATGTGCATGATGGTTATTGTGGCGCTGTTCCCAGAAACAGAAACTGTGAAGGAGTTAAGGTGCACTGGACACTGTGAGCTTCAATATGGAATGGGAAGTGGACAAGGAATTGGATGAGGAACTGGATAAGGACCTGGAGGAAGAGGTGGATGGAGATCTGAGAACTGCCTATCTTTAAATCCAGGTAACCATTGGGTATATTCATGCAGGAGCTGGGCCTATGGAAGAGGAATCATGGAATCTGAGTGCCAGCCTTGGATCAAGATGCAAAGACTACTTCTTGGGTACTTAATGCTGAATGATAATATCATGATTTACTGTGATCCAAGGTTGAAGACCTTTAACATTTGTACTTTGTGTCCCTTAAAGAGGATTACTCCTTTTTTATTTTGGAGGGCAGTTGGGGTTAAGTGACTTGCCCAAGGTCACACGGCTAGTTTTTTTGTGTTAAGTGTCTGAGGCTGGATTTGAACTCAGGTACTCCTGACTCCAAGGCCGGTGCTCTATTCACTGTGCCACATAGCCGCCCCCCGGATTACTCCTTAAGGATGATTGAATTAAGGACTTACTGAATGATATCTTTTGTTTGAAATTATGTGGACACTTTGGTGAAAACTATGGGCCACTATAGTGATAACTTGCTATATTACTTATACTGTGAAAGACTAACTATATTTCCCTCCAGCCTATACACTCCCCAAATTAATCTATTTTCTCCTTTGACCCTATCTCTTTTAAAAGATGTTTTCTTCTAACTAACCTCTCCCCAAATCTGCCCTCCCTTCTCTCCTCTCCCCTCTTATACACTATTCCCCTATTTTCCTGTAAGGTAAAATACCCTATTGAGTTTGTACCTTATTTCCTCCTTAGGTCTAATTCAAGGAGAATCAGGTTGTCCCATTCCCTTTCACCTTCCTGTTCTTCCCCTTCATTTTAACAGTTTTTTTCTTACCTCTTTTATATGAGATAATTTACCTTAATCTATCACTCCCTTTCTTCTTCTCCTGATAAATACCTCTCTCAACTCTTAATTTTATTTTTTAGATAGCATCCCTTCATATTCAACTCATCCTATGCCCTGTTTATATATACATGAACATTTGAATGCCCACACTCAAAGATTTATTTGTTCATATATACATCCTCATATACAAACATATGTATGCATGTGTTTATACATACATATATACATGCCTATAGGTATATACATAGATATGTGTACACACACATACACATACACTGTCCTCATATTAAGAAAAGCCTTATGAGTTACAATTATCATTTTTATGTAGGAATGTGAATAGTTCAACTTCAATAAATTGTGATTTGTTTTTCTTATTTACCCTTTCATGCTTCTCTTGCTTCTTGTATTTGAAAATCATATTTTCTATTCATGTTTTTTTTTCATCAATAATGCTCGAACCTCGTCTATTTCAGTGAATGACCATATTTTCCTCTGTAGCATTATACTCAGTTTTGTTGGGTTGGTGATTCTTGGTTTTAATCCTAACTCCTTTGTCCTCTGGAATATCATATTCCAAGCCATTCAATCCTTGACTCAGAACAGTGGTTCTCAACCTGTCGGGCCCAACCCTTATGGGGCCTGAATGACACTTTCACAGGGGTCCCAGTGGTCACCTATGACCATTGGAAAACACATATTTCCAATGGTCTTAAGAACCAGGGCACTGCTCCTCTGTCTCCAGGTGGGTCTACCCACATGTAGATACACTCACATATGAATATTAAAGGATCATGGCATTAGGAATTTTGGGAACCACTGATACAGAAGGTTTTAGGTCTTGGGTCATCCAGATTGTGCTTCCACAATACTCAAATTGTTTCTTCCTGAGTCCCTGAAGTATTTTCTTCTTCACCTGGGAGCTCTGAAATTTGGTTATAATATTCTTAGGGGTTTTCTTTTGGGGATCTTTATTTTTCAAGAGGAAATTGGAGAATTCTTTCCATTTCTATTTTGCTCTTTAGTTCTAGAACATCAGGGTAATTTTGTTTGATAATTTCTTGAAGGGTGATTTCTAGGTTCTTTTTTTGATCATGGCTTTCAGGTATTCCAAAGATTTTTAAATTATCTCTCCTGGATCTATTTTTCAGGTCAGTGTTTTTTTCAATGAGATATTTCACATTGATTTCTATTTTTTATTTGTTTAGATCTGTTTTATACTATCTTGATTCCTCATAAAGTCATTATCTTCTAGTTGCTCCAATCTAATTTTGAAGGAGTTATTTTCTTCAATGAGGCTTTGAAATTTCTTTTCCATCTGGCCAAATTGGCTTTTTAAATCATTCTTTTCCTCATTGGCTGTTTTGGGCCTCTTTTACCTTTTTAGTTAGCCTATTTTTGAAGGTGCTGTTTTCTTCATTTCATTTTTGTGTCTCTCTTAGCTGGTTATTGACTCACTTTTCACGATTTTCTTGCATCATTCTGATTTATCTTCCCAGTTTTTCCTCCTTCTCTCTTACTTGATTTTCAAAATTATTCTTGAACTCCTCCATTGCCTCCAACCAGATCATATTTTTTCTCTTTTTTTCCTTTTTATTTTGGAGGGCAATTGGGGTTAAGTGACTTGCCCCAAGGCACACAGCTAGTTAGTGTGTCAAGTGTCTGAGACTGCATTTGAACACAGGTCATCCTGACTCCAGGGCCGGTGCTCTACTCACTGCACCAAGTAGGCACCCCCATTTCATATTTTTCTTTGAAGCTTTTGATGTTGGAGTTCTGACTTCAATGTCTTTCCTCTTCCCCATGCCTTTATCCTTTGTGCCCCCCCCCCAAGGATTCTATCATCTGTTTGTTCTTCCATTGCTTTCTCATATTTGGCAGCCAATAACTTGACTTTTGAGTTCTTTGCCATGGTAGATCTCTTCTTTCAGAAGGGAGAGAGCTATATAACAAATTACAGGAGTTTTTTTGCAGCTATGGGAGCTATTTGATGGGCAACCTCTCTACAACCCCCACATGCTCTGGCTCACTGATCACACACCCCAGGACCACCACCTAAGACCATCATCCAGATCCAAGAATGTCAAAGGAAGAGCACTTAGCTCCTGAATGGTTGCTTGGTCCCCCTACAATCTGCACATAAGGAGCTTCTGAAGCATCCATGTAGCAGCTGCTGCTGGCACTGTGCCTCCTCTGCTTCTTGCTCTGTGGGTAGCAACTTGACTGCACACTTCTATTTGCCCTCACCAACCAAGTTCCAAACTGACTTTTTACTTTGTCTTTGCCATTTATGGATTTAGAAGTCTGGAAACCACTGAAGCTGATGGTTATTAACTCTCATTAAAGCTGCTCAAGCCATGTCTTGTCTTGGCCACCCTGGGGCTAAAACCACAGATCAAGTGGGACTGTTCTCAACTTCCAGTGTGCTTTGATGGACCCCTCCTTCTGGCCTGTTGGGCTTCCTTCAGTGGGAGATTTGTTTATCTCTGTCACTTTGTGTGTTCGTTGCTCTAAAGTTTGTTTAGAGTTATTTTACATGTATTAGAAAAGTGAAAGCCAGTGTTTCCCACACTATTAGTCTCCCTTCCTTTTCCTACCCTTTCTCCTTATTCTTTGCTTCCCTCTAACCCTCACCTTTCCCCCTTTCCTGTCCTGCTACCTGTAGGACATATTAAATTTTTATACTTAACAAAATGTATTTTTCTCTCCTTGAATAAAAACCAATGAGAATAAAGTTCATACAAGATATATTACCCTCCCTTCTTTCAATCTACTATAATATATTGTTATGCATGTGGCATTATTTATTTTTCTCTGCCACCTCTTTCCCTCTTCTCCCTTTATAATGCTTTTGTACACATTAATAAGATTTTTTAAATCATCACATTAATTAATTTATACCCATACCCTCTATTTCAGTATATCCCTTTTAAATGTTGTGACAATTATACAATTTTTAGCATTGACAGGAGTCATCTTCTCATATACGAATATAAACAGTTTGCTCTTATTGAACAAAATGTTTGTTTGTGTGTGTGTTTCCCTGTTTGCCTTTTTGTTTTTCTCATGATTCCTGTATTTGTGGATCCAATTTTCAATTGTCCTTTGGTCTTTGTATCAGAAAGGTCTCGAAGTTCCTTATTTCATTGAATGATCATATCCTTGCCTTAAAGTTTGTGATTAATTTTGCTGGATAGCTAATCCTTTGTTGTAGTCTAAGCTGATTTGATTTATGAAATATCAGATTTAAATTCCTTTGACCTTAGGGGGTGGAGCCAAGATGGCGACGTAGAAGCAGCAAAGCACCACAGCTCCCACACAAACACGCAAAAAACTCATAAAATGGGACGCTAAACAGATTTTCAAGCTCCAAAACTCTCCACAAGACAGAAAGCACTACAGGCAGCACAGCAGGTGGGGCTCTGCACAGCAGTCTGGGACCCACGGCCAAACACAGCTGGCTCAGGCCGTGGGGTATCAGGCGGGGAACCGCAGCTATAGGAGAGCAGATCTGCTGCACTGGAGGCACAATTACCACATCTATCAGGCCAGAAGACAAAAAGGCTAAGAGAAAGGTCAGTGGATTTTGCTAACTGGGTCCAGCCAAACTGCTCCCAGGGCAAGGAGGCAGCAGGAGGCGGCTGTTGCAGCAGGAACGGCTGAGAGCTGTGGCGGCTTCTACTGGGCTGCTTCAGAGCCCTCGGCCTGCAGATAGCAGCGGGGCTGACACGACCTATCGAGGCCAAGGGCTCTTGCATTGAGCGGCCTGGATCTGGATTGGGGTCTTTTGTGGTGGTCCTGGGGTGTGCTTTCGGTGAGCCAAAGCTGGGGGGGG
>JAQQSW010010550.1:0-12967 GCA_028646575.1 Pseudocheirus occidentalis | reverse complement strand
ACCACGATCCGAATCCAGGCCACTCAACACAAGAGCACTCGATTAATCGATTCAGCCCCCCTGCGGAGTCCGCAGGCCAGGGGCTCTGAAGTAGCCTGGTGGGGACCACTGCTGCTGGGTCCAGTAGTTCCCCTCCCCCACTGCTTCCTTGCCCCGGGGGTAGAATGGCCGAACAGCTTTACCCCGCCCCAATTAAGTTTCAAAGTTCCAACTTTCACTAACTGTCTCTGACCAAAGCTCCCCTCAGGCCGGTGCTTTAGATTTTCTTTGAAGTAGACTCACGCTGGGGCTTGGGAGGCTCTGCTGCTCCGCATGGCCACCCTGGGGCCCTGCCTGGCTGCTGCTGCGGTTTTGGGCTGGCGGTTCTCTGCTCCTCACGCCTTGGCAGAAGTGGGGGTGCTGGAGGCTGTAGAACCTCTGCAGGCTGGCTGTGGGGCTCGGCTCAGCTCCTTCCCACCATCCCAGGCCTGGCCACGGCTTCCGGCTCTTCCAGCCTCTGCTCAGGCGGCCGTGCTGAGCCCCTGCTGCTTAGCTGAGCCCCTGCTGCCAAGCTGCCCTCAGCGAGAGCTGTGTTCTCTGTATTTCTGTGAGTCTGAGAGTCCTAGACTTTCCTAGACTTTGTCTGGGCTCGTATTTTCTGGGTGTTTAGGGTGGCGGTGTGGGAGCTGCGGGACCTTGCTGGTTCTACGCCACCATCTTGGCTCCGCCCCTCCTAGAAATGTTATTGCCAGGTTCCAGAATACCCAGTTAAAGGAGAAAATATTACAGGCTTCCAAGAGAAAACCATTTGAATACTGCAGAAGCACTATCAGGATAACCCAGGATCTGGCAGCTTCTACACTGAGGGATTGAAGGGCCTGGAATACGATATTTCAAAGATTAAGGGAGCTGGGATTAAAACTAACACATTCTTGCTGTGAGACCATGAGCAAGTCATTTAACATCCCCATGCTCTGAGCAACTCTCTAAGACTAAGTTGCAAAGGAGTGGCCAACCTGCATCAGTAGAAGGAATTTCCTCATCCAGGAGTTCCTTACCCAACAAAATCACAGCCATAGACCCCTCTTTTTAAAATATTTATTGTATTTTTCATTTATGGGATAAAATAAGAATTTCCATAACATAGCATAATAAAAAAACAAGACATGAAACTGAATATCTATAATGTAGGACTTTCTATTCTATTTACATATATAATAAAATCATATATATATATATTTATAATTTACATATAGCATTTTTCCTTTTTTCCCTCCCCCAACTTAGAGATAGCTACCATTAGACATGAATAAATGTATATATATATATATATATATATATATATATATATATATATATATATGTCTATATGTGTATCATATATGTATATATGTATACACATCCACACACATACGTAAAATCATTCTATACATCAATTCTTTCTCTGGATGCACATAGCGTCTTTCTTTATATGTCCTTTGTAATTAATTTGGCTATTTATAATAGTCAAAATAACTTATTCACTCAAAGCCATTCCAAAAACAATATTGCTATTAGTATAAACACTGTTCTCTTGGTTCTGTTCATTTCACTCTTCATTATTTTATGCCTTCTCTATTTATCTTCTCTATAGCTAGTACATATTCATTCATCTGCTGTCTCCCCTTTAGACTGTGAGCTCCTTGAGATCAGGGACTATTTCTTGCCTCTTTTTGTATCTCCAGAACTTTGCACTGGAGACACAGTAGATGGCACATAGTAGGTATGCCACCTGACCTGGCACAGAGTAGATGCTTACTAAATGTATGTTGACTTGCTTGACTACCACCTCTTCTTACATAGGTTGGTAAACCAATGAGGAGCACCAAGTATAGAGATATGTAAACTTTATCAAGAATTTTTTCTTAATTGAGAGTTTCATTTAAAAAGCATTTAGAACAGACTGAATGATTTTCTTTTCCAAATCCTATACAGAAAACGCCCCCATTTGAAATGTAATTTTTGCTGTAGCTAAGAGGTGCTGCAAACAATAGACCTGGAGTCAGTAAGACTTGAGTTTAAATATGACCTTGAACAACAGCTTGTGACCCTGGGCGAGTCCCTTAACCACCTCAGTTTTGTATAAAATGGGAGTTATACTAACAAGTACCTCCCAAGGTTGCTGTAAGGATAAAATGAGTTAAAATTTGTTAAGCACTTTGCAAACGTTAAAGTGCTAACTACTGTTATTGTTATTTGACTGAAACACCATTTGTGTCTTTCACTTATTTGTGTTCTATTTACTGTGCCACCTTTAACCCATGATAAACTCAAAGGATCAGGGTAGCTAGATGGCATAATGGATAGAGTGCCAGACCTGAACTCTAAAAGACTCATCTTCCTGAGTTCAAATCCAGCCTTGGACACTTAGTTGTGTGACCCTGACAAGTCACCTAACCCTGTTTGCCTCAGTTTCCTCCCCTGAGAAGGAAATGGTAAACCATTTCAGTATCCTTGCCATGAAAACTCCAAAAGGAGACACACAGAATCAGACATGACTGAACAACAACAAGCTCAAAGAATCTAGGACGGTAATGCCTCATAATCATAGATTTAGATCTGGGAGGGACCATCTAGAACAGTGGTTCTCAACCTTCCTAATGCTTCGACCTTTAATACTTGTATGTGGGTGTATCTGCATGTGGGCAGACCCGCCTGGAGATGGATAGAGCAGGAGCATCTTGGTTCCTAAGACCATCAGAAATATGTGTTTTCCAATGGTCTCCGGTGACACCTGTGACCCTTGTGAAAGGGTCGTTCAACCCACAAAGGGGTCACAACCCACAGGTTGAGAACTGCTGATCTAGAACAACCTTTTATTTTACAAATAAGGAACCTAAAGGGCAGGAATGATAAGTGACTTCCCTAAGGTCAAACGGATTGTAAATGGCAGAGCCAGGATTCCAGTCCTAGTCCTGTGATTCTAAATCTAACATCCCTCTCTGTCTAGTATCCTGCCTCCCTTAAAGGTACTAAGAAACTACTGATTTCAGTTCATTTGGAACTTAAAGTTATTTAGAACATAATGTGCAACAAACCATTCATAGCCATCATGGTTTGGGATGATTCCTGTTTCACCATGCTCTGAACATCTAGATTTTGGGGGGAATGGAGGAGTACAGAGCTGCAAAACTGTAATTTTGATCAGAAAAAGGTATACCAGAAAACTCTCACCAATAACACAGCTAAACCACCTTTCTATAATTTATGGCCTTAGAGTTGTGAAGGGGGCACCAAGAGGTCAAACAACTTGCCCAAAGTTATACAGCTAGCATGAGTCAGAGGCAGATCTTGAGCCCAAATGTCCCTAACTCTAAGGCTAGCCTTTCAATCCACTAATTCTCAATACCTCTTTTTTTTTTTTTTTTTTTGCTTTTTGGAGGGCAGTTGGGGTTAAGTGACTTGTCCAAGGTCACACGGCTAGTTTTTGTGTTAAGTGTCTGAGGCCGGATTTAAACTCAGGTACTCCTGACTCCAGGGCCGGTGCTCTATTCACTGCACCACCTAGCCACCCCCCTCTTTTTTTTTTTAAAGCATTTACCACTGTCATTAATACCAATACTTCTACTCCTCCCAGCCTTTGGCTATTTTTTTTAATAGTTACTGTAGTAGAAACCTTGGCTATAGCTTGAAGAAATTTGAGAAGGATGTAGAAAAGACGGCACCCCTAGCTGGTATTTTAAAAGTCCTGCTGGCCCTATGCACAAACTACACAACCTTCCCCTCCCCCACTCAACCAGCCAAGCAAAAGACTCCCTGCTCCTTCATTCCCCCTTCAAGCTGCAGCCCTTGAAATGATTAAGAGTTTGAAGAGAAGAAACAAAAATAAACCAGAGGACTAGATTTAAGAGACTTGCTTTCCAAACAAACCCTCATAATTAAAGTGCTTATTGAGGTTTTCAAAGACATAGACAGAGCAATAGTCGTTCTGGAAAAGAATGATGGGTAGGATGAATCTAAATGCCTTTGTTGCCAAGGAAGGAAATTTATCCAGTGGATGAAAAAAAAAGCATCAGCTCAAACTCACTTGGACAGTTGTTTTTCTGTAATGCAAGGCATCCAAAGAACCCTCAAAACCTTCCTTCTAAATCCTAAGAAGGCAAGAGAAAGTATTACTAATAGGAGTGATAATTGAATAATTGTTATAGGAAGCTTTGTAGTATAATGAAAAGGGGGATGAATTTGAACCTAGGTTTTCAAGTCCCAATTTGAGTTAATATAGATTCAAAACCCAGCTCAGTCACTTTAATCCCTGGGTGAATTTGGGTATATCATTTAATCTTTGGGCCTCAGTTCTTTCATTTGTAAAATGAGAGGCTTGAACTGAATGACTTCTAAGGCACCTTCCTGCTCTAAATCTATGGTCTGATCAAATATCATGTCTAATATAACTAGCATGATAGCTTTAGATCAACTTTATGGTAAAAAAAAAATGGTAGTTTGTATATTTTCCATCCCCAACAAAAGCATCATAGCATAATGGGTAGGTGGAGTCTTAGATTTAGAGTCCAAAAGCCCTGAGTTTAAATCTTTTCTCCAATGCTTAGTCATTTGGTGACTTAACAACATGAGAATGATACTATCTATCTAACCTATTTCCCAAAGCTATTGTGAATACTATGTAAATGTCAGTTATAATTATTACCCCAGAGTCTCTTCAATAATTAATCTGTACATTTTTATGGGCTTTGAAATACAATTTTGCTATTTTAAATTGTCACAGGGTTTTGTGAGTTTTATATTTTTGTTTTTGTTATATTTTTATCAGTAGTTTAGCCTGGCAACAATAAATTTCATTCATTCATTCATTCATTCCTCCCTTAAAGGTACTAAGAAACTACGGATTTCAGTTAGTTTTGGAACTTAAAGTTAGTTAGAACATCACGTGCAAAGGACCATTCAAAGCCATCATAATTTGGGAATGCTTCCAGTTTCACCATGCTTTGGGTATCTACATTTTGGTGGGGGGAATGGAAGGGAACAGGGTTGAAAAACTGTAATTTTGATCAGAATAGGAAGCACCAGAAGAGGAAACTCCCACCAATAATACAGTTAAACCATCCTTCTGTAATTTAGTCTTTGAGTTGTGTAGGGGGTACCAAGAGGTCAGGCAACTTGCCCAAAGTCATTCAGCTAGCATGAGTCAGAGGCAGATCTTGAACCCAAGTGTTCCTGACTCTAAGGCTAACCCTCCATCCACTAAGTCTTTGGCTCCTAATCCTTGACCAAAATGGGGCAAGTAGGTGGGAAGCAATGGATAGAGTGCTGGGCCTAGAGTCAGGGAGACTCATTTTCTGGAGTTCAAATTTCACCTCAGACACTTAATAGCTGTGTGACCTCAGGCAAAACATTGAATCCCATTGGACTCAGTTTCCTCATCCATAAAATGAGCTGGAGAAAGAAATGTCAAATCATTCCAGTATCTTCACAAAGAAAATCCTGAATGGGGTCAGGAACAATCAGACACAACTTTTAAAATCACTGAACAACTGAAACTTGATCTAAAATAACCAACTACTCTTGTTTCTTTAGGGAAAATATGCTTCATTATGCAATGATTCACTTCACAAAGCAGATTCTGGCAACACTAGGAATACTAACTACACTTGCGAATCTGCTCAAGTCTCCCTATTAAATTGCTATTCTAAATCATTTCTCACACAATAGGTATGGCTTTCAAGTTTTATATTGATAATTAAACTGGATTATCTCAGGTTGAGAAGTAACATGTTAGATAGGAGGAAGCCTGCATTTGGAGGCAGTAGACCCAGATTCAAATACTGATTCTTGTAACTTAACTTCTGATGTGATTTTCAGTGTAGTCACATAAGTTCTTTGGGCATCATTTTCTCCATCATCTGTAAAAATGAGTTGGTGGATGAGATTATTTCCAATTTAAGATCTTTGAGATCTAGAACCACTACTATTTTCAAAATTCTAAGGTAGCATGCAAGGCTGCATTTTATTTCACTGAAGCAAGTACTTTTTCTGAATCAATAAAAAAAATAGTAATTTACTCTCAATATCTCTCAGTCAACTCTAACTATAAAGATGTAATTGGAGCTAGGAAATCCTGCCTTATCCTTTCTCAAAAAAAAATGAGAAGGAAGCTATTAAAGCCACTTTCTATCTTCTCCATTTTTTTTTTTTTGGAAAATCACTTTTTTTCAATTATTCTGGCATTTTCACATCTTTCAGATACTTTGAAATTCAGTCCCTCCCCTGTCTTTAAAATTGTCACCTCGATGATGAACCCCTTTGGTATATATTTGGGCTGGTATCTTTCCAAATTTATTTTCTTAATGCCTCTGCTACTTCCTCACATTATATATCAGGTAGTGAGATGATAAGAGTCCCAGTGTGATGGTTTCTACCATGACCCTAGTGATCACTATAAAAATGCCAACAGATCTGTGGAGTTATTATTATTGTTGTTGTTATTATTACTTTGAGTTTGTTGTTTTCTATCTAGTTAAATCTATAAATGCTCTTAAAATGATCTGGTTTAGTAGGATCTCACAATGAGGTGCCCTCAGGATCCTAATTTCTTTTCACTGTTTTGTGAATTAAGATTGTTCCTACTCTTGAGTCATTCTTCCAAAATGTTTTTCAAATGTGTTTCTACCTCTAAATTGATATTGCCCGTGGCTGCCATGTCTCTCCACTTGTGAAGATGTATTAAAGTCTGATACCCAAAGAGGTTTCTGGGCTCTTTTAGTTTCTGATAAATAACTACTTTCATCAGTTAAAGATCCCTAGGAAATGGTAATGTAATCAATGTCTGTTTTCCCTTATCCATTTTCCATTTTTCAGTCTATTTCAATGGGTGGTGTTGCTGTGATCAGAATCATAATAATAATTAGCTAAGACTCCTATAGCCCTTTAAGGTTTGCAAAGAACTTTACAAGGACTTCACTTCTACCTTGGCAGGGACCTTCTATTATCTTCATGTTACAGATAAACAAGCTGAAGCAACTTAAATGACTTGTTCAAGGTCACATAGTTACTATCTCAGGCTGGATTTGAACTCTGATCTTTCTAATGCAAAGTCCAGCACTCTATCCACTCTACCACCTAGATGTATTTTATTTATCCTTTTTTTTTTACTTTGACCTTTGCTCTAATCAGTTAACTATATAACTGTCCAGAGACAACTGGTTCTGAAATTACTGCTATACTTGTAACCAGTCATCTCTCTTCTCTTAACTTTTAGTGTTCCACACATTCAGCGGATTAGTATTATCTTCCCAATAAAATTATTTGTGATACAGAGGCATTTAAGGATTCTGAGTACTATACAAGCTTTTGAAGCATTTTGTCTCTTGATCCCAAATCACATTTTTCATTCTCCCAAGGTCCATTTTCTCATTAAAGTCAATGAGTTTCAAGGTACATGTTGACTTAGTTTGAAGAATCTAGTTAAGTCCATCACAGAACATCTTTATTTCTTTGTTCTCTGTGAAAAATGTTGACACAATATCTGCAATAATTTTCATACTGATCTATTTGTTTAATCTCATGTGAGAACTGCAAGATCACCGTGTCAAGTATTGGATAAAAAGCTTTTCCCTGTTGCGTTATAGCAGCAGTTCTCAACCTGTGGGTTGTGACCCCTTTGAGAGTTGAATGAGCCTTTCACAGGGGTCACAGGGTCGCCTAAGACCATCGGAGAACACATATTTCCAATGGTCTTAGAAACTGAGACACCACTCCTCTATCTGTCTCCAGGCGGGTCTGCCCACATGCAGATAGGCCCACATAAGAGTGTTAAAGGGTCATGGCATTAGGAAGGTTGAGAACCACTGCCTTAGGGCATAGGATACAACTGCTCCCACCAACATGTGTCTTTCTTTTTCTCTGAATGGTCTAAGTCAAAGTCATTGTCCTTGTAGAATTTGGCACCTAGCATCCCCTAATAGACAATATATATAGGACCACAGATCTAGAGTTGGTTAGGCCCTGAGGACACTTGGTCCCAACCCCTAATTTTAGAGATGAAGGATCTAAAGGTCAGGGAAATTAAATTACTTTCCCCAAATTAGGTCTTCCAGGAGCAGTGCTCTATTGACTGTACCACTCCATGATACCGAACAATTATAATGGTGGTTTAATAGAACAAACCAAATGTATAATTGAAAATGAGCAAGATAAAGTATCATGCAGTTTTGAATATGTCTGCCCAGGGAATGAGGACAAGGATCAGAAAAGGCTTCATAGAAGTGACATTTGGGTTTGAATGTATCGCAAGCAAACTAGTACTGTGTGGAGGTGACCAGCTTAGGTATTAGAAAACCTTGATCATGGCAACAAGAGAGGAGAGAACATTATAGGAAAGACAGCAAGGAGGACTCATTAAGGAAACTAGTTTGGATAAAGAACAAAGTTCCCACTATGAAGAAGTGGGATATGAGATTGTATAAATGGAAACAAGGAAAAGTAACATGCATTTATTAAGCATTCAGTATGTGCCAGGAACTATGCTATACAACAGGGCCACAAATACAAGAGAAAAGATGTTCTCTGCCCTCAAGAAGCATACCCTCTACTGAGGGAAGACAACACATAAAACGGAGCTAAAGAGATGATTGGGAGAAGATATCTATGTCAGGGAGCATGGAGTCAGTGTCTAGAAAGTCAGAAGCAAAACCAGGATGGAAATGAGCCATGACGAGCCAGCAGTCCTCCTGAAAGTGGAGGCCTGAGGGGGAACTTATCAATGGGAAAAGGGGGTAAAGCATAGTAGAGGAAGGTTCTAGGGTTAAGACACAATGGCTTATGGAAGTTTGGGGGCTAGGAGACGCCAGGTGCTGAGGCAGTTGAGGCATGTCCCCAAAGTCATAAGCAAACTGGGAGAATTTAGGGAAACTAGAAAAACCCTTGAAAATCAAGAAGAGGAAATGGGCTTGATGTGGGGGCTACCAGAGAACCAGTGGAACCCCCAAGCAAGAGAGTGCCATAATGGATGTGATGTTTTAGGAAACGTGGTGTGGCAGTTTTCTGCCATAATAATAGTTCACCTTTTTTTATAGAGGTATTTGAAATGGTTTCCTCTACCGTAAAAAAAAAAAATGGAACACAGGTATTATTTGTTCAGTCATTTTTTTCAGTCATGTCCAGCTTTTTATAATGCTATTTGGTGTTTTCTTGGCAAAGACACCAGAGAGGTTTGCCATTTCCTTCTCCAGCTCATTTTCTAGGTGAGGAAACTGGGGCAACCAGGGTTTTGCCTTGTCCAGGGTGACACAGCTAGTATTTGTATGAGGCCAGATTCAAACTCAGGTCTTCCTGACTCCAGGCTCAGCACCCTGTCCATTGTGCCACCTAGCTGCCCAGAGTATTATTATTCTCATTATATAAATGAGAAAAACAAAGTTCGTTGAAATTAAATGACTAGCCAACCCACCCTTGGACAACTAAGAAGTGTCAAAGTCAGGACTCAAACCCACGTCTTCTGACTCAATTCTAAATTTTTCCCACTGTAATGCTGCTTAAAAATAAGAATACAAGAACTTATCCTTCAGCTACTTCTATCTGATCATCAAAAAGTTAAGAATGAAATAATAATGATGATTATGATGGTGTCATTATTGCGAAATACATGATTACAGAGCAAAAAGATATACTCTTAAAAATGTTTGGGGGATTCAGCCATTTATTTTAAAAATATTTTTAAATTTTATTGTTCATTTAATTTTAACTTTTTTTCTTTTAAAATTTTGAGTTCCAAATTCTCTTCCTTCCATCCATCTCTTCTTCCATATCTTGGGAAGACAAGCAACATGATATCAATTTTACATGTGAAATATGTAACACATATTTCCATATTAGCCATATTTTAAAAAACAAGAAAAAGAAAAGTGAAAAAATTACATTTCCATTTTTACTCAGAGTTCATCTGTTCTCTCTTTGGAAGTAGATAGCATTTTTTCATCATGAGTCCTTCCAAATTGTCTTGGATCATTGAATTGTTCAGAGTAACCAAGTCTTTCAGTTGATCATCATTATAACATTACTGTTACTGTACACCATGATCTCCTGATTCTTCTCGTTTCACTTTATATCAGTTCATATAGATCTTGTCATGTTTTTCTGAAATCACTACCTTTGTTATTTCTTAAAGCATGACAGCATTCCATCACAATCGCATGCCATGATTTGTTCAGTCATTTCCCAATTAATGGACATCTTCTCAGTTTCAAATTCTTTGCCACCACAAAAAGAGCTACTATATATTATACATATAAATTCTTTTCCTTTTTCTTTGATCTCTTTAGGATAAGACCTAGTAGTAGTATTGATACTAATGAAGAACTGGTTCTTGCATTTATCCCTTAGGGACAATTATTTGGATGATTATTTTCAGAAACTGAAAAATATCACAGAAAATAACTTTTCAATTTAATTTTTAAAATAGGAAAATGGTAGGGTCTCTTGTGAGTGGTATCCATAGCTAGAGAACAGAAAGCATTGGGATGGTCCCTACTAATCTATTGTGCCTTTGTTTTAAATTGTTTCCAGTTTGGCAATGCAGTAATTGATCTCTGAAAATCCACTCAAAATGCCCTTTCTAATGCTTTTTAAAACCTTGTTTTGAGACTGAAGTTTCACTTCAATAGCCTGGGAAAATGTAAATCTTCCATATTTAAAAAAAAACCCTCTGATCAGAAAGAGTTTGGGAGCAGGATGAATGTAATTATTTAGTCCCTCCTGTCTGATAGTTTTCTTATATGTATTGACTTCAAACTTGGTATCATACCTTAGAAAATGTTTCTCCAGCTTTTGCAAACAAATTATAGGAAAAATGAGGATATAACATCTGAAGAGTCATCAAATTTCATCCTCATTTCTTCCATTCAGGAGTATTCAACAAGGGAGGAGACAAGACCTGCATACCAAGGATTCTTCTTCTCTATAACCTGTCAAATATGGAATGAGAGTAAGTTGTGATGAAAGTAAAAAAAAACAAAATGAGAAAAACTACAGGCTGGAAAAATTCATATTCCAGGATCATAGATTTGGAGCTAAAAAAACACCCTAAAGCTCCTTCTAGCTCAACTCCCTCTTTATGCAAATGAGACAACTGAGGCCTATAGCAGCTCCAAAAACTCTTCAGACTGTATCCTGTCTCTTACCTTCATCCTTTCTTTTTCTTTTTTATTATTTTTTTAATTTATTGACTTGTTTATTTACTTTTAGTTTACAAGATTCAGTTCATCCTTTCTTTTCCTTAACGATGTCACTACTGTAGTCTTCCCTTCTCAATGATACACAGTAATTTCTACTCAGTTCTTTCATTATTTCAGAGGCATTAATAATTCTCTAAGATGTATTTAAACATGGAGTTGAATGCCACTTGATATTAATTATCTTTGATCAAATAAAATCCGTGTCTAAAATTTACAGTGTGGGAAACCGCACTTGGTGTTCAGGTATACAAGGAGGGATTACTGTGTGAAGTTTTTATATCTTCTCAATTTCACAAAAAGCAATCAACTGAATTATTAAAAGTGTGAAAAAAAACTAATGACTGGTGCTTCCTTCTTTCAGCATAGGAACTGTCACACTATGAAAGGAGAATATTAGTGTCATAATAAATAGCCTAGCAATGAAAATGTTGCATATAAGTCAGTTTCATTTAGAAGAAATATTTGGCAATTGATGACTTCTTTATTCTTTTTTTTTAATTTATTCATTTATTTTCTTCTTTACATTGCTCATTTCTATGAGATTCAACCTCTTTATTCTGTAACACAGAAAGTCACCCATGTTTGAAACCCCAGAAACTCTGCCAAGAAGTCAATAATCACAAGAATTTCCTTGATTTCATTGGGCAGAGTGATCAAACCCTGTTTCCACTGGATTGCTTAAAACATTATGTACCCTCATGTGCCCACTGAAGAAAAGGGGTGATTCCATGAGAAAATTACAGGCTAACTTTGACATCCATTCTCTCTCTGTCTTCCTCTTTTGTCATGTACCAAGAAGGTTGGTGTATATTTTAGAAGCTATATAGCAACTGAGTAAAACTAAAGGGGCAAAAAAATCAAAGAAGTTCAATTTACTCCCCTGTGTCAGGCAAGTCCCCTACTCCTTAATCTAAGGATTAGATTGGGATCCATAGTACCTCAGATTTCAAGGGGTCTGTGAAATTAATGTTTTAGTGATTACATTTCAATATAATATGAATTCTATGTATCTTATTCTATGTAAAAATATTAGTCTAAAAAAGGGTTTCTAGAGTCCATAAGCTTCCCTGAACTGTCAAGGGGTTTATGATACACAGAAAAAAGTTAAGAACTCCTTCCTTCAACCCTTAACTGTGTTAGACAAATCCCTTATCCTGTTCAGCCATCATATTCCATCATCTATAAAATGTATGGCTTGGATTAGATAACAGTCAAATGCCCTTTCTAGCTCCAAAATTCTGTAATTATATTATCAAAATAATGTTTAATTTTACATGTTTTACTAACATTAGATGGAACCAAAAATAATATCATTAATGTGCCATTGTGGTGTTCCATGTTTAAATGGGAAAGCATCAGGAAATTCACAATCTATTTCAGTTAGTAAGAGGAAGTTTCATAGAAAAAGCAAATTTTAGGACTATTTTTTTTCTTTTTCTTTTTCTTTTTTTTTTCTTTTTGAATTTTTTTTTATTAACTTGTTTGTTCACTTTTAGGTTACAAGATTCTGTTCCATAGTCGCTTCAGTTATAGATTTTTCTCCCCTTCCTCCCTATCCCCCACCCAACACACCCATGGTGGCATACAATCATGTATAGGATCTGCAAACTCCTTCACATTGTACAATCGTCTGGTTGTATAGGTGTTATAACCAATGGAGTGAACAATGAGAAAAGAGAAACAAAAGCCAAACATCGAAAAGAATGATAGCAAGCATTGCTTCAGTCTCCATTTAAACTCTGATCTTTCTGGATCTTTTTCTG
>JAQQSW010010549.1:0-12967 GCA_028646575.1 Pseudocheirus occidentalis | reverse complement strand
GATTCTTTTTCCATCTGGAAAATTCGACTTTTTAAGGCTTTCTTCTCCTCATTGGCTTTTTGGGCCTCTTTTGCCATTTGAGTCAATCTGTTTTAGTTGTTATTTTATTCAGTCAGGTTGTTGACTCTCTTTTCATGATTTTCTTGCATCATTCTCATTCATCTTCCCAATTTTTCCGTTATTTCTCTTATTTGGTTTTCAAAATCCTTCTTAAGCTGATCTATAGCTTTTAGGCACTCTTCACATTTCTTGGAAGCTTTTGGTGTGGGAATTATGACTATTGTCTTTCTCCTGTTCCATGCTTTGATCCTTTTTGTCCACAAAAAAGGATTCTACAGTTTGACTGCTGTTTTTACTTTGCTTCTTTTGCCTGCTCATTTTGCTAGTGAATTGCTTGATATTTTAGCTCCGTGGAGCTCTGCTTCTGGGGGGGAAAGCTCTGTCCCAAATCGCTGGAGTTTTTGCAGCTGTTGGAGCTATTGGGAGGTTGCCTATTTTTTTGCTGCCCCCACCAGCTTTGGCTCACTGAAAACGCACCACAGGACCACCATCCAAGTCTGCAGTCCAGGTCTGGGCCACTCAACACAAGAGCACTTACACTCTGTACAATCATTTGGCCCCCCTGCAGTCCGCAGGCTGGGAGATCTGAAGCAGCCATTTGGAGGGGGCTGCAGGGCTGCCACTTCTGCTGCTTCCTTACCCTGTAGACAGTTTGGCCAGACTGCTTTTCTCCCCCAAATTTAGCTGAATTCCACTGACCTTTCACTTAGTCCTTTTTTCTTATGACTTGATAATTCTGGAAATTGCCACAGCTGCTGCTGATCCACTCTCCTGAAGGCTCCAGCATGCTGGTTGCACTGGGGCTAAGCCACAGTTTCAGGCTGGGTTGGTTTCTGCTCCTAGCCTGCTGCAATGAACCCTTTGTGCCAAGCTTCCTTCAGCTGGAGATGTATTTTTCTGTATTTTTGCAACAGTTTTTGAGCCCTAAGATTTGTCTAGAGTCATATTTTATGGGCATTTGAGGTGGCTATGTACATGCTGTGAAATCTTGCTGCTTTTATGCTGCCATCTTGGCTCCACACCACAAGGGATCACAATCTTATTTTAATCAAACATATATATGCATAATTATTATTATATTATTCATTATTATATCTGATTATATTATATATAAATATATCACATATTATATATATGTAGATTATATATATATATAAATTATACACACACACACACACATATATATGTATAAATTTACTTAGTTCAGGGGAGAACTGAGCACCCTGAACTTCAGAAAATACAAATAGAAATTACAAGCAGACAAAAAGTACAGATAGAGAAAATAACACAATTGAAGAGAAAAACACACAGTGCTTCTGGATGTTTTACCATTACATACATATATAGTTATTTACCAGAGAAAGAATCACCAACATCTGAATTTTCAAAGCCAGGTGGTTCCATGACTACACAGAGTTTCATTTGGCCAAATTGCATAACTCTTTCCATAAGAGAACCACAAAGTAAAATCTCACCTCAGGGTGTGCACACACACACACATACATGCGTATACATATATGTGTACATATATACATATACATGTGTGTATTTGTGCGTGTGTGTATATATATGTACATATGTATATACATACATATACATATACATATATATATATATGGTATACCTTTCAGAAAAACAGATGTCCCATAAGCAAGCTTCTCTTGTTGGTGTCCAAGAGTAAGGACCATTAAGCAGCAGGGAAGATCTTCAGATTCCCCTTACCATTACAATACCTCACCCCAGGAGCTTCAGTATAACCCAAGGAAATGCAGAAAAAACCCAACTGGTATTGGCACAAACCAACCACCACCACAAGCTCGAGCTCAACACCAGGTAAGCTTCAGTTTCTACAGCCTCCAGCTTCCAGAACTTGAGGCCCCATCATACAAAATCAGTAGTCACGCCCCTAGGTCCAAGAAAAAAAAGCCTGGGATAGTGACCTGTAGGCCTCAGTAGCAGAGATCAACTTTTTTAAAAATGGAAAAATGGGGCATCTAGTTGGTGCAGTGAGTAGAATACCAGCCCTGTAGTTAGGAGGACCTGATTTCAAATCCTGCCTCAGATACTTGAAACACTTACTAGCTGAGTGTCTTTGGGCAAGTCATTAAATCCCAATTGCCTTCCAAAAAGAAAAAAAAAGGAAAAAGGAGAAAGGCAAACACCATGAGCAAGAAGTAACATAGAAAAACAAAGACCTAGATTCTTGCTATGTGTATAGGAAAGATCAAAATACAATTTCAGAAGAGGACAGTATTGTCACTATACCCCACATATGAAATCTCAGTGAAGAATAGGAGTTGGTCTCAGGCCCAAAAAGTCTTCTTGGAAGATATCAAGAAGAAGTTTAAAAGTCAAATTACACAGAATATTCTGGGAAGATGGAGAAGTAGGTCAGAAAATTTCAATTTTAGGGCAACAAAAGTGTGAATGGAGATAAATAAGAACAGAGGTCTTCTTGGAACAATTTGAGAAGATCAGAAGAAAAATCCCAGGACAGAGATCAGTCCCTGTGAAGAGTAACACCTCCACGTTAGGTTAACAAGTGGCAAGTCCCTTAAACAATTAGCGTCAAGCCTTGTGTTTAGCTGTTCTGAGAGTTTGATTCAGTCCCAGGTACTAGAACTTTTATTCCCAGGATAGTGAGGGGAGCTGGCCATCTGAGCCCAGGAAGAACAATGGAACCTCTGCTGACAAGAAATACCAGGCCAAGCTGTACTGTGAAGAGCAGCAAGGGCGAGAAGGAACCAGCACACTTCCTGTAAGTGCAGAAGCAGTGGGGCAGAAAGCTCCTGGCTGTGTGCACTTATAGGCAGCTGGAGATTTGGCTTTTGTTTCGGGCTAGAGGAGAGAACCGAAGATCAGGGGCAAGAGACATCATTTTCTGGTACCCCCAGGAGGAGAGGGGACTTCAAATAACTAAGTTATCACCACAAAAAAATACACAGGCAATGGAAAAATCATTCAACTACAGAAAACTATTTTAGTAATATAGATGACTGGGGTCATTTTCAGAGGAGGATTTTGAAATAAAGAAACCCCCACAGAGTAATGTCAAATGGTCACCTACCCAAAAAGAATTCATAGAAACCTTTAAAAGATATTAAAAATAAAATGACAGGGATGGTGAAAAAACAAAAAAGAAAATAAGAATAATCCAAGAAAAACAAGAAGGTTATGAAAGGAAAGTCAACCATCTAGAAAAGGAGATCCAGAATCTTAAAGAAGTAAATGAAACCTTGAAAAATAGAATTGGGCAAAGGGAAGCCTTTGAAATTATAAGAGATCCAGAACTGATTAAACAAATAATGAATAATGAAATAAATAGAAGAGAAAGTGAAACATCTTAAATGGAAAACAACAGATTTGGAGAATAGATCAAGAGAAAATATAAAAATAATTGGACTAACTGAAAGTTATAATAAAAAAAGAATCTTGAGACAATAATACAAGAAATAATTAAAGAAAATTGTCCTGAAACATTAGAATGGGGGAGCGGTGGGGGAGAGGAGAAACAGAAAAAAATCCATTGATCACCACTTAAAAGAGATCCTATGGAGAAAACTCATAGGAATATCCTAGTCAAATTCCAAAATCCCAGTTGAAGGAATAACTATTAAATCATCAAGATTAAAACAATTTTATTATGATGGTGCCAAAATTAGAAGTAAACAGGACCTAGGAGCAGAAATGTTAAAGGACCACAGATCTTGGAACACAACATATTGAAGAAAAAAGAACTGGGGCTCTTGTGAAAAATATCATACTCTGCAAAGTTAACTATTACCTTGAATGAAAAAAAATGGATATTTGATAAACTCCCAGATTTTCAAGACTTTATTTAAAAAAACCCTGAGCTCAATAGATAGTTTGATACTGAAAAAAAAATATATGCATATATATACATATATGTGTGGATATATATACACAGAACATAACAAAGACTGATTATAAGGGATCCATGAGAACAGGGTGTTTACTTTTTATACATGTAAAATATAAAATTTATGTCTGTTTCTTATTAATAATTGAATAATTCATAAGAAAGATTGGGGAAAACCTGGGCATGAAATGAGTTTTTTAAAAAAATTTGGGAACAGTTTAAAAGAGTAATTATTTTATAGAAATGAGGTGCAAGAGGAAGTATTGTTACATAGGAATTATGTGTAGTAAAACGCCATGGAAAGATCAACAAAAATTAATTGGAAACTAAATAATCTAATCCTAAAGAATGAAAGAGTCAAACAGTAAGTCATAGAAACAATCAACAATTTCATCCAGAAAATGACAATAATGAGACAACATACAAAAATGTATAGAAGGCAGCCAAAGTGGTTGTTAGGGGGAAGATTAATATCTCTAAATGTTTACATGAATAAAATAGAAAAAGAAGAGGTCAATGAATTTGGCATGGAACTAAAAAAGATAGAAAAAGAACAAATTGAGAATCCCCAACTAAATATCAAATTAGATAGATGGAGGAAAAGAAGAATAAACTTGGCATGCACTCTTGCTCTAATCACTTCAAATATATGTAAAAAAATGACTAAACAAAGTTTATAGCTACAGAACCACAAAGTGACAGAGAGAAACAAGTATTTGGCTAAAAATAGCCTGGTAGGTCAAGAGGAAGTGTCTGTATCAGCACACTGGGAGCTGAGTGCAGTCTCATATGAGCTTTGTGGTTCCAGCCACAGAGAAGCCCTGACCAGCAGAGGAGACTTTGGGAGAGTGAATCACAAGATGCTGTGGTGGTTTCCAGACTTCTCAGCCCATAAACTCCAAAGACAGAGTAAAAGGTGAGTGTGGAACTCTGTCAGAACTGGGAGGGGGGACAGAAGAGCACAGTCTGGCCCCTCCCCCTGGGGTGAGAAACAGCAGAGAAGTGGAAGCTGTAAAGACACCTCAGAGTGGCTGCCTCAGGACGTCTGAGCCTGCAGACATAGGGTGATGAAGCAACCATTCAGATAGTAATTGCTTTTGCTTTAACCTGGTGGATTGGAATTGTGGTTTGGGGTGGTGGTCCTTGGCCATGTGGCCAGTGAGCCAGAGCTTGTGGGAGATGTAGAGAGGATGCCATCCTAATAGCTCCAGCAGCTGCAACACCCCCAGCACTTTGGGACAAAGCTCTCTCCATTCTGGATGAAGAGTTCTATGGTGGTAAAACATGTATTTGACTGAAAATATGAGCAAGCAGAGGAAGCACAGAGAGACCATAGAATCCTTTGTTGGGGACAAAAAGGATCAAGGCATGGAGTGGGAGGAAGACAACATAGTCAGAATTCTTGCATCAAAAGCCTCCAAAAAAAATATGAATGGGTTATAGACCATGGAGGAACTCAAGAAGAATTTTGAAAATCAAGCAAGAGAAGTGTAGGAATAATTGGGAAAAGAAATGAGAATGATGCAAGAAAATCATGAAAAGTAAGTTAACAGCCTGCTAAAGGAGATGCAAAAATGCACTGAAGAAAATAAAACCTTAAAAAATGGACAAACTTAAATGGTAAAAGCGGCCCAAAAAGCCAGTGAGGAGAAGAATGCCTTAAAAAGCTGAATTTTCCAGATGGTAAAAGAATACCAAAAACTCACTGATGAGAATAACTCCTTCAAAATTAGATTGGAGAAAATGGAAGCTAATGACTTTATAAGAAATCAAGATACTATAAAACAGATCCAAACAAATGAAAAAAATAGAAGACAATGTGAAATAACTCACTGGAAAAAAAAACACTGACCTAGAAAATAGATCCAGGAGAGAGAGAATTTAAAAATTATTGAACAACCTGAAAGCCATGATCAAAATAAGAGCCTCGACACCATCCTTCAAGAAATTCTTCAGGAAAATTGCCCTGATATTTTAGAATCAGAGGGCAAAATAGAAATTGAAAGAATTCACACATTACCCCTTGAAAAAGATTCTCAAAAGAAAACTCCTAGGAATATTGTGGCCAAATTCCAAGGTTCCTAGGTCAAGGAGAAAATACTGCAAGCAATCAAGAAGAAACAATTTTAGCATTGTGGAAACACAATCAGGATAACACAAGACCAAGCAGTTTCTACATTAAGGTATCAAAGGGCATGGAATATGATATTCTGGAATTCAAAAGAGCTAGGACTAAAATCAAGAATCACCTACCCAGCAAAACTGAGTATAATGCTACAGAAGGAAATATGGTCATTCAATGAAATAGAGGAATTTCAAGCATTCTTAATGAAAAGAAACCCAGAGCTGAACAGAAAATTTGACTTTAAAATGCAAGAAACAAGAGAAGCATGAGAAGGTAAATGGGAAAAAGAAATCATGAAGAACTTACTAAAGTTGAACTATTTATATTCCTACATGGAATAATGATATCTGTAACTCATTAGACTTTTCTCAATATAAGGATAGCTGAAGGGAATACATATGTGTGTATGGACACACACACATATGTAAGTATATATGTATGTATGTATGTATGTATAGGAGGGTGTATGTGTATATAAATATGTATGTGAGTGTGGACATATGTATGTTCGTGTATACTTAGAGGGCCAAGAATGAGTTGAACATGAAGGGATAATGTCTAAAATATAAAGTTAAGAAGTGAGAGGGGAATTTATTGGGAGAAGGAGAAAGGCAGAGATAGATTAGGGTAAATTATCTCATATAAAACAGGCAAGAGAAAACTGTTACAACGGAAGGGAAGAGCAGGAGGGTGAAAGGGAATGGGACAGCTTCATTCTCACTGAATTTGGCTTGAGGAAGGAATAACATACACACTCAATTGGGTATCTTACCTTACAGGAAAATATGGGGGTAGGGAATAAAAGGGGAGATGATAGAAGGGAAGGCAGATTGGGGGAGAATGTGGTTAGAAGCAAATATTTTTGAAAGGGGATAGGGTCAACAGAGAAACTAGAATAATTGGGGGGTGGGATAGGATGGAGGGAAATATAGTTAGTCTTTCACAATATAACTACTATGGAAATTATTTGGGTAACTACACATGTACAACCTATATTGAATTGCTTAACTTCCCAGTGGGGGCAGGTGAGGAGGGAAGAAGGAAAAAACAATCTGGAACTCAAAGTTTTAAAAACAAATGTTTTTTAATTGTTTTTTTTTTACATGCAACTGGGAAATAAGATATACAGGCACTAGGGTACAAAAATCCATCTCACCCTACTAGAAAGTTAGGGGGGTAATGGAGGAGGATATAAGAGAAAAGAGATTGTGAGAAGGGATGCTTGCTATTTTGGGGTGGGTTAGGGAAAAGATGGGGAAAAATTGTCAAAATGTTGTAGAAATAAATGTTGAAAACTAAATAAATATTAAAAAATTGATTCCTCCCACCAAAAAAGTTAGATTTCTGGAAACCAAAGGGGAGATTAATAAAATTGAAAATAAGAAAACTGTTGAACTGATAAATAAAACTAAGAGCTAGTCTTATGGAAAATGTGGGTGCTGGTTCAAAATTAAGAAAACTCAGCATAATTAATGAAATCAACAACAAAACTAACAGAAACTATATGATTATCTCTATAGATGTAGAAAAAAGCTTTTGATAAAATACAACATCAATTCTTATTAAAATCTCTAGAGAATATAGGAATAAATGAAGCCTTACTTAGAATAATAAGTAGCATCTAACAAAAAACCATCAGAAAGCATTGTATGTAATGGGAATAAGCTAGAAGAACTGCAAGTAAGACTGAGGATGAAACTAAAGTGTCCATATTCACCACTGTTATTCAATATGGTACTAGAGACTTTACATACAAAAAAAAATCTGAAAGCACTGTATATGACTCATTTAAAGTTACTATAGACATTGTAAAAATATTTGGGAGCTTACCTGCCAAGACAAACCCAGGAACTATATGAACACAATTACAAAATGCTTTTTAACATAAATAAAGCCAAATCTAAACAAATAGAAAAAATGTTTTTTAAAAAATATAAAACTATTGCTCATACTTAGGCTGAGTCAATATAATAAAAACGACAATCCTGCCTACATTAATTTACTCATGCAATGCTATACCAATCAAGCTACTAAAAATTATTTTAAAGAACTAGAAAAAACAATAACGAAATTCATCTGGGAAGAACAAAAGATCCAGCATATCAAGGGAATTAATAAAACATAATGCTTAGGGAAGGTGGCCTAGCCACATCAGATCTTAAATTATGTTATAAAGCAGCTATCATCACTTCTTCTTGATACTGGCTAAGAAATAGAGTGGTGTGTCAGTGGAATAAGTTGGGTATGCAAGATACAGAAGTCAATGACTATAGTAATCTATAGTTTGATAAACCCCCAAACTTCATTTTCTGGACTAAGAACTCATTATTTGACAAAAACTGTTGGGAGAACTTGAAAATAGAATCTCAGAAACATAGACTAACCTTTTACACCATATACCAAAATAACATCAAAATGATTTAGATATAAGGGCTGATGCTACAAGTAAACTGGATGATAAAGGAATAATTTACCATATTTTTGGAGAATGGAAGAATTTATGACCAAAGAAGAGCTAGAGAATATTATGAAATGTAAAATGGATAGTTTTGATTATATTAAATTGAAAAGTTTTTGTAGAAATAAAGCCAATGCAGCCAAGAACAGGAAGGAAGAAGAAAATTGGGGAAGCAAATTTTATAACCAGTGTCCCTGAGAAAGGCCTTGTTTCTCAAATATGTAGAGAACTGAGTCAAATTTATAAGAATATATGTCATTTCCCAAATGATAAATTATCAGATTATGTGAACACGCAGTTTCCAGAGGAAGAAATTAAGGCTATTGATAATAATATTAAAAAATGCTCTAAATCTCTATTGACTAGAGCAGTGGTTTTCAACCTGTGGGTTATATTCAATTTGTAACAATGAAAATACATCCTGCATATCAGATATTTACATTATGATTCATAACAGTACCAAAATTATACTTATGAAGTAGCAATGAAAATAATTTTATGGCTGGGCATCACCCCAACATGAGGATATATATTAAAGGGTCATTGCATTAGGGAGGTTGAGAACCACTGGATTAGAGGAATGCAAATCACAATAACTCTCAAGTACCACATCACACCTATCAGACTGGGTAACATGACAAAACAGGAAAATAACAAATACCAGAAAAGATGTGGGGAAATTGGAACACTAATGCATTGTCCGTAGAGTTGTGAACTGATCCAACCATTCTGGAGAGCAATTTGGAACTGTGCCATAAGAGCTAAAAAAATGTATATACCCTTTGACCTAGACACAACTCTTCTAGAGATGTATCTTAAAGAGATCATCCAAATGGGAAAACGACCCACATGTACAAAAAATATTTATAGAAACTCTTTTTGTGGTGGCAAAGAATTGGAAACTGAGGGAGGTTGCCCATCAATTTTGGAAACAAGTTGAGGTATATGAATGTAATGGAATAATATTGTGCTACAAAAATTATGAGCATCAGATTTCACAAAAACCAGGAAAGACTTATATGAACCGATGCTGAATGAAATGAGCAGAACCAAGAGAACACTGTACAGACTAAAAGCCACATTGCATAATGACTAACTTTGATAGACAGCTCTTCTTAACTATGCAAGGATCTAAAACAACTCCAAATGTCTCCTGATGGATGCTAACCACATCCAGAAATAGAAGTACAGAGTCTGAATTCATATTAAAAATACTATTTGTTCTCTCTTTTTTTCCTTTTGCTTTCTTTTGGTTTCTCCCATTCATTCTAATTCTTTTCTTACAACAAGACTAAGGTGTAAATACGTTTAATAAAGTGCATATGTAGAGCATTTATCAGATTGCATATGATCTTTGGGAGGTGGATGGGGGACGTGGAGAAAATTTAAAACTCAAAACCTTAGGGAAGTGAATGTTGAAAACTAAAATTAAATTAATTTAAAGAAAAATTAGAAAGGTTATCTCAGCACTTTCATAGGCAGCAGGAAAGGAATCAATGGCTAAAATGTGATTGAAGAAAAAAGAATGTGAGGGGAAAAATAAAAGGACAAGATCCCAGAGGAGATGGGAGATAATGGAGAGGACACAAATAAAGGGATGGTGCTTAGCAAAGAGGATGATGTCTTTGTAATCTGAACTACCTTCCCCCTGACAATAAAAAAGAGTATCTAGGAAATAAGACTGGAGACTTTGGAGATATGGAGTAGAGAAGAGGAGGCTTGTGACAGAGGGTCTCGATTTTCTCAGTAAAGTAGATAACCATGTTGTCTGTTGAAGAGGAGAGGAAAAAAGCTATTGTAATGATCTTGAAAAGAAAAGAGAATATTTGAAACAGTTGCTATGGAGATTCTGAGATAGTCAACCAAGTATGAATAAAAGGATTTCCATGCCAATATCATGGTCAAGTTAATATTAGGAAATACAAACTAATGTTCAAGCCAGGAGTGCTGTCATGTGACTTTCTCTAGCAATGTTCAACAGTTAGAAAACAGGAATAGACAAAATAGATAATGGGAGTAACCCATGGTTGGGTGTTGGCTAGACATGAGTGAAAAAAAAAACAACCAAAACATAAAATACTTGAAGAAAGGGTGAATACCAAAATAGAAATGGTCAATCATAAGCTCAACAATGAACATAGAAAACTGATGCCAAAGCAGAGATGATAGACTGAAACAACAGAGAGGACAGAGGGAACAGTGGTCACAATGAGGATGATGAATTGACTTGGGTAGAGTGAGACACAGGGTAAGATAGGACAAGAGGTTGTGCTCAGAGTTGGGGGTTTCAGGATTGTGAATTATGGAAGTAACAGTGTTTGGAGTGACGGTGAAATCTGAAGTAGGAACATCTTCATGAGTGTTTGAGGTGATGTTACAGGTGGTGGTGGTCAAAGAAGATGACCTGGGAGGAGAAGCTATGAGTAGTCATTTAACTTCTTGAGAGGAGAAAGGGGCTAACTTATAAGTAAATAAGTATAAAGGCTATCTAGTCCAAACAAGATAGATCAGTTGAGTGAGTAATAGGGACTTATGATTTATGTTAGCAAAAGGAGAGTCGAGATGGTGCTAAGGAGAAAATAATGGTTTATCTTTTCTCTTGTTGGGCTCCAAGTGAGGCCTATTAATGGATAGGGAAGTCTTCAACACCCATTAACATTACACAGGGATGCATTATTCACTAGAAAGTCATGATTCTAATTTCTAAAACATGAAAGGAGTCTGAGGAAAAAAGGTCTAGAAGTACTCAAACACTTTTCAGTGAAATAAATAAATATCTGTTGGAGTAGAGATGACATTTATATTGAAGTAGCTGTCTCAAGATGAAAGACGGATTATACTTAACTCCCATAGCCAGATCTGCTGGGTCCCAGTGGCCAGATGTAGGAGCAATGGATGGAAGTCATTAAGAGGAATGTTTAATCATGGTGTGTAGAGGAATTTCTTGATAATAAAAGCTGCCCCAAAGTGGAATGGAATACCTTGAAATGTAATGTATTTCTCAGCATTGGAGGTCTTTAAACAGGAATTTTATAACCACTTGTTTAGGTATGTTGTAGAGAGGATTTTTGTTTCAATAGAGATTGAACTAGTTAGCCACTGAAATCCTCCCAACGTTAAGATTTGCTGAGTTCTTGGGATGGGGTAAAATTAGAAGAAATAAAATGAAAATGTCTAGTAATAGAAAAAATATAGAAAAGAGAGGAAAGATACTGAAGGAAATTTGGAGAGGAAACATACGTGAGGACACACAAAAAGACCCAAGAAAGGGTGAGCAATAGATAGGCCATTAAAAATTAATTGCCATTTTATAGCACAGATTATATGAGGTCACTCTGTACTGAGACTTTCTTTTTATATATTTTTTTGTGTGCAAGATGTATTTAGCATTTTGCTCTAGTGAGAGAAAAATGGGTTCCTAAATTTGAGAAGTGGAGCAGCTAGATGACAAACAAGACCACCAACGATTCAAAACAAACCCAAATCACTTTGCATCTGTTAGACTCTCAAAGACTTTAAGTATTACTTAAGTCAGTAATGGCTCATCAAAATGAAAATGCCATTCCAAATATGACCTTCTAGGAACACAATATACAGCAGGATTTCCAGCATCAGTCTCTCCCTTTCTTTGCTCTCTGCAAGGGACAAATGCATGTAAGTCATTCCTAGTAACTCTTTGTCACATATAAAGTTTCCTGTGATTTTTGAACAGCTGATATTGCCTGGGCTTCCTAAATAACATTTAAAATCCACAACTTCCTTGATTAGTCTAAGTACACATAAGGTTTTCTCCTAACACCATGGGAGGATAAATACATCAAGAAGAATAGTATCCTGGATGTAGTAGTGTTACCATAAAAATCATAGTGTAAAATCAAGTACTAAAGATTTTTTTAATTAACAAGATTTGCTTACACTAAATTATATATTAGACTTCTAGAGAAAGATATATGTATTCTTCAACTCCACAAAAATGTTTTTCTATTTAAAGCTGGAGTAAATATATTTTTTCCCTGTTACTAAATACAGCATTGATATTCAAGGAATCCTTTTTAGTCACATTAGAAGTAAAATTTAATATACAGAACTAATGTAGTACATTGAAATTGGCCATAAATTATCTATTTGTTTTTAATGTACATTGCTTTCAGTTTAATAATATTTAAGTTATTTAAATATACACTTTAATTAGCTTTATTTTATAAATTAATTTTTAAAATGAATTTATTAATGAGAAGTACCATGCCATAATAGCATATTGGACTTAGAGTCAAAGAGTCTTTGATCCAATTCCACGTATGACATTTGTTAGCTCTGTGACTATGGACAAATCATTTAATTATGTTGACTTTCTTTTTTTTAATTTATTTTTTATTTGTTTTCTTGTTTACATTATTCATTTTCATTACATATTTGAATTACAAATTTTCTCCCCATCTTGACC